>LPNX010530825.1:360947-391929 GCA_001517045.1 Pseudotsuga menziesii
TTGAAGGAGGCATGAAATGTGAGAACTCATATGATTTTGAAGCATGATTTGTAGTACCCTTTGCTATGATGCTCCCAGTAGAGTTATCTTTGATCTCCACTGAGTCAGGACCAAAGATCACTTGCTTTGGAGATCTAGTATGGGTCATCTGATAGACAGATAACAGGTTTAAAGCTAGGGAGGGAACAAATAGCACATCTTTGAACCTTCCATGTTCAAGTTGGATAGAGCCCTTCCCCTTTTTTTTTGACTTTACTGTTATTTCCCATATGAATACTAGGACTATCAAAGGACTAAAAAGAAGAGAATGATTCTCTAGATGTAGCCATATGGTTGGAAGCTCCAGAATCAATGAGGAAGATAGGTGCTGATGTGCAGCAAGCCTTCAGTGCATGTCCTTTCCTTTGGTATTCTTCTTCTTCTTCTTCTTCAGAGTCATCCATCCTTGTGCTAGCAGGTACAGAAATGTTGTGCTTTTTCAAAAGAAGAGCCATTTCATCAAGTTAGCTTCTCATACAGGAGCTTTCTGAATGGAAGCCCCTTCCACAATAAGAGCAGAGGACCTTGCCTTTTCCATTCTTATTGCTTCTCTTCGAACCTGAAGGTTCTTTTGACTGCTCTTTCTTCATAGGAGACTCATCTCTTTGCTTCCCTTTGTCATTCGCTACCTTATCTCCTCTTGCAACTAGAGCTAGATCTTTGGGAGATCGAATGATCCCCATTTGGATCAATTTATCATTCTCAGAAATAAGAGATTGGATGAAAGCATTAAGAGTGGGCATCTTCCAATTTGGAGTAGTGAGCCTTACTATTTGGAAGGTGGATACAAAGACTGAGTAGTCTGCATTGAGCTTTGTGAGAATAGCAAGGATGAGCTGATCTTCATCCTTCTCCACTTTGCATTGCTTCAACAAATATATCAGGTTCTTGAACTTTGTGAATAATTCATTCAGAGATTCAAAATTGGATGGATTGAGAGTAATCAGATCATTTTATAGCTGATGGATCCTCATCTCATCATGCTTATCAAATAGGGAGGCAAGCTTGTCCCAAACCATCTTGGGAGTCTTCAATTCTAGGATGTGGAACCAAAGATCTTTAGAGACTAAGGAGAGCAAGTGTCCATGGGCTTCATCAAGCCTGTTCATGTACTTAGCTTTGTCTTTATCTGAATCTGGCTCTTCCTCTGCTTCTTCTATGAGTCTGAAGAGCCCTTTGGTGTGGAGCATTACCACCATGTCTACCTTCCACTGGTGATAGTTGAAGGGAGTGAGAGGCTCTATTAGATGAGCCATTTCGGATGTAGTAGGAAGAATTGAGCTGTTGTAGCGAATGGAGTGAGAAGAAAGGGCTGCTTGTAGCGAATGCTGTAAGAAAAGTTGATAACCTATCACACAATCAAACATACAAAGTAAGGTCGACAGTCTGCACTTTTGGAATTTCCTTCACACCCAGCATAGTTGATCAAGCAAGCTTGATCAACAATTTCCTAACTTGGGATATTAAGTGGTAATTTCTCTGCTTCTGGTGCAGTACTAGAAAGAGCAATTTGCCAAAAAAATGATCTGGCTGGAGATTTGAGGAGGAGAGGAGTCTTGTCCACCGAGGCTCTGATACCATGTAAATTTGAGCACATAGATTTGTAGACAAATACACAACTCACAAAGTAGATCTCACAATTTACTCAGCAATTGAAGAATGAAACAGTGCAAAAATGGCTTGCAGTTGTGAATGCTTTCATTAATAAAAAAGTAATCAGATGATAATTACAATGAAGTAAAATGGCTTTAATAGCCACATGTAATTCGAATCCACATGAGGAAATTCAAATTGATAGACTCTACTTGACTATAGGTAACTAAGACCTTGTCTAAATCACTATCGGAGGACTCAGTAGTTAACTGACCTTGTCTAAACCATAATCGGAGTTCATCGGAGCTCTAAAACACAACTCAAGTGTTACATTCAGTGTTGACTAAGGTTAACTGACTGTGGTAGGTGAGAAATGCGCCCCACATGAGTGCTTTCAAGTAAACCTAGCGCTAACTGAATGTAGAGGACTAGAACTGAATGTAACTGACTCCTAACTTAGCTTGACTAGTCATTAACTGAAGTGAACTGACCTTGGTTAGTTTCGACACTCCCAGTGGCTTCCTAAATTGTAGGGATTGGTCTAGGAGGCTCCTAAACTGATGCAATCAAGTGCAATCAGTGGCAGTGAGCCTCAATTAGTGTTCCCCACACTTTAGTAACTGAAACATGTGCCCCAATTAGGTCAAGTGGACCCAATGGTGTTAATGACTATAAATAGACTAGATAGACTCCTGATTTAGAGATGACTCCTAATTTAGACATATGACCAAATTTGGACAAGGGAGGATTAATAATCCTAACAATAAATGGCTCGAATCTTTGACCAAACCAATTAGATATTCTCCTATCTTATCTCCAAAATAAGGCATGACTAGTTGTAACCACTTCATCGCTCCCCTAATATTTAGCACAGTGCGTTCATCACTCCATTAGAACTAAGCAAGGAGGGGTAACTTGAGATCATCCCTCCCCCTATATGGGAAGGGGGGTGATAATGTTGGAAAAAGGCCTAAAACTTACTATTAAAGAATGTGTTTTGCTTCCAAAATTAACATAACAAATTGAACATATAATACTCGATTCATAAGTAGATAAAGAAACAATATTACTATACTATGCATTCATAAGAAATATACATACGCAAAGTTTTAAAAGGGACCCAAACATTGTTTAGTCATTTATGCTCTAAAATTACAGTAGAGTTTCGCAACAACACAATTTACAAATTTAAATCAATAGTAGATCACTAACAATATGGATCAACAACTCAAAGGGATTTTATACAACACTACTTACTAAGTTTGTCATGTTAAAATAGTTACAAAAGAGATAACGTTGATTGTTTTAATTCACTACCCTAGTTAACCCATTAATTACATTCCATAACTCATAATCTTCAGCAATTGACTTGTTCCATGTTCCTTTATGCCTTTGGCACATCTCTTGCATTGATCCCTGTGCTTTATTTTTGTGCATTTCGATCCATCCATCCTCATGTGGCTTTTCTCAAAGACAAAGGGCCAACGAAAAGGATGCAAGAGTGATTGAAAAAGGACTTTAAAAAGACACAAGGACTTAAGAAGGATACAAAAAGGACACGAGGAATTGTAAAAAGGATGCAACAAGAACACAAAAATGACACAAGATGAACATTAAAAGGGTACTAATAAGGGTGGTGGAAGGACATAGTAAGTAGGAAAAGGACACTAAAAGGGACACTGATATATATAAAGGATGCATGATAGGGAATTTTTGGGAGATAAGCAAATGCATGAAGAGTATTCCTTCCTATAGAATCTTGTTTTTCATCTCCAAATAATAATAAAATTTTAAAGAAATTAACAAAGAAAAAGAATGCAAAAAAGGACACAAAATGGGCCTATTATAATAGTGAGAGTTTGGGTAACAATTGATAGACCTTTTAGTCACTCGACTTGGTACAAACAATAAGACATTAATAAGTTTACAATGTATGCCCCCTAAAATGTTGGGGCATTTGTGTAGTTAGTGAGATTATTGCCAATTATCACAAGATCTTCACTAAGTGAAACTATTCCATATCACTTGTGTTCATGGGATATTAAAGAATACCCCTAATTTCACTAGATAATGATAAATACCTACCAAAATCCTTGTTGATCCCTCCTCCGAATATATCTTTCCAATTAAAATAAACCTTATGTTTACTAGATATCCCTTATTTTTACTAGATAACATGTTTACACCCCCTAATACATACACCCTACATTCCTCCCCTCCCCCTGCCCCAGGAAAAAATACCTACAATGTATTGACCTTAATTTTCATAATTTAAAAACCCCCCTTAATGAATAGACACGATAAGATATTGGTTAACAAGGTGAATTCCCATGGAAATTATCCATGTTTTCCTAATATCTTATCACTAAACACTCATAAATTACTATGTTCTTGTTCTACCTTATATAGTACCACCCAATAGTAACTAATGAGAAACATAGTAAAGAAGAAAATCGATAGTCACTAACATCCAAATATTATCACAAGTAAATAGCCTTGACGACACAAAACTAGGATTAGAATCTCTAAAAATATATACCAACACAATCACATGTATCCATAAAGGAAACACAACACCAACGCCTACTAATAAGCCATGGGAGCATTTACAACAACATTGACTATAATAGTAAGTATTCTATAAAAAGACACCATTATGTGGCTCTTTGGGGAGCCATAACCATAGTTCATCGCCATCTAATACTAATGATTAATTTAGTGTAACTACAACCCTACAATAATCGCATTAAATACGACACATAAGAATTCACGACAATATCAAAACCATTTACCAGCATATATCCAAATCCTGGGCTCTATCAAGAGCCGAGAGGGATCAATTCTTTGGAGGTGCAAACATCTTCTTAAGTATTGTACTCAACTATCAACTTTGATGTGATTCAGACCAAAAGACACATCTTTTTATTTAAGGTAGACATAATATTTCTATTATTAATATTTTTCCCTCATATTGTGTTGTTTTTTTAACCGGCATTTTTTTGGAAGGTAGTTAATTTTTTTATTTTTTATTGTTTTGTTTGGTATGAACATTACAATATCTCCCCCCATATTAGGTTGTTTTTGTGGCCGACATTTATTTTAGAGGATAATTAAAATTTTTATTTTTTATGGGCACATTTATAAGAGGAAAGTTTACATGAGGAACGTTACATAATGTTACAAGATCTCCCCCATACTAGGCATGAGGAACGTTACATAATGTTACCAGATCTCCCCCATACCAGGCTGTAGAGCTTGCTACAATGATATTCACCCAATAATCTTTAAATCCATGAAAGCATCCAACATTCCCTTCATGGTCATTCTAATCAACTATCCCTCACTACCAACCCATTCTATGAAATACCATTACATTTAATTTATCATCCTCTTATAACTACAAACATAAATCTCCTAACTACAAACATAAATGCTATAGTCCATTCTAACTTCAAATTTAAAAATTACATTTAAACTTAGATTACAAATTAAAATGACATAACTACACCGAACATTAGCCTTCTATGAAAATTATTAAAAGATAATATGAATACAAGAAAAAATACCTATAGATTCTATTATCTCAATGTGCACTTCCTTCCAGCACAAAACTTGAATATGAAGGCCTTTGCAGTAAAATTGAAGAAATAGAAGCCAAGGTGAGTTCAAAGTGGCAAGAAACTTATAATAATATAAGCCTGCAAGGAAAAATCAATGTCCATTATGTTACATAGGCTACCAAACAAATAAAGGAGAATAACACTACATATCAATACTTTGAGATGAGGCTACCAAACAAAAACAAATAAAGGAGAATAACACTACATATCAATACTAACTTATGTGATTTCATCCATCTCTATTTTCTAAATTGATTTAAAATACAAGGAAAATCAATGTTCACGATATTACATAGATTAGCAAACAAAAAAGGAGAATAACATTACCATATCAACCATTTGAGATGTCGTTCAAAACTTATGAGGTTTCAGCCATCTCTGTCTTTTCGTGATTGAACCTGCAAGAAAAATCAACTCCATGTATTACATAGGTTATCAAACCATTAAAGGAGAATACCACTACCATTTCAACCATTTGAGATATGGTTCTTTATCTGCTAAGTGATTGAAAATTGTTGGTCTATTTGCAGTATAGGACGTACACTTACACTTGTTTACACTAACTTTGAAAATTGAAATAAAATTCAAATCGTATCAACTTTGCACCAACTTTCAAATGATTCAAAATCAAATCAAATCAGAGTGCGGTCGATATACTTAGCTATCTTCGGGCTTTGCAAGTTGTGAGTCTTTTTATTTATAGGAGACCGATAGACATATACCGACCGCAATAATGTTGTGGGGGCGCTTCTCGAATCTAATTTTCAAATTTCTAAACTTCTGGGTCCTTTCTTGTACAGATTGTTTTACATTTCAGTAACATTGATTGTACTTGGTTTGGTTGGAAGTCGAAGAATTCATACTCCACGACGTGGATTGTTGGTTAAATAATCTCCTTGACAATATCCCAAGATTCAAAGGAGCATAAAGCTCTGAACATGAAATTAATTTAAGTTTTCATGGCCAATCTTTGGAGATCATTCGCATAGAGAAAAAATTATTGCAAAAAGCTACAGCTATCGAGAATCAGCATTGCCACTTATATTCGCAGCGCAGTTTTCATGTGATGTAACAGCAACCCATACAAGGTTTGAGCAATAGAAGACAAAGCCATAATCGAATGGATATAATTACAACGTTAATTCAAAACGACCGGATTAATTAGAAAAACTAAATATGGAAAACCATTTCGTAACACAACGAACCATAAAACTCAAATTTAAAGAAATTTCTTTAAGCAGATTTTCAAAAATCAAAACAATTTCAAATTCTCTACATCTTGATAAGAAGCTACACGAGTAGGGCTTCTTATCCTTGAGATTATTTGGATTTTCAAACCTTAAAAAAACAACAAAATACTTCTTCCACTATCTTATAACTTTTATTTTTTATGTAACCTGATTGGTTTAGGTCTTCTAAATTTTAAATGATACTTGTGAAGAAACGTCCATTACAAGTATCATTTGAATTTTATACCTCAAAATCCACCATTCAAATTGCTCAACCTAGCACACGATTTTCTCAGCATATCGATTTTTCCTCAGACGTTCACCGAGCATAGATCGAACTCGAACTCGAACCCGCGGTGGACTTGAAAGTTGGGTTCGAGGATGGCCTTGCAGAGAGGGTTTGGGAACGCATAACCATGTCAGCCATGGACGGCGTCTGGTATTCCCTACTGTAATTCTCAAAGCTTTCTCCGCGTGTCGTGGCTCTCTGTCGAAAATGGGAGCTCTGAGCCGAAAGCACAAACGCACGCCCAGACCGCTCATAGGTTTGCTTGCTCGTCATCCTTGCCTGAATCTCTGTAATTTCCGCTTCCAGTGCAAGAGAAAGAGAGTGGTCGCCGGTTCGAGTCTGTTGCAATTCAATTTTGGCATTCTGGAGAACTTTCTGTGCACCCGACATCTCGCCCTGCTCGGCAAGCGTTCTCGCCTCGGCTATGGCTTGAACCGTTCTGAGACGATTCCTTTGCTTCTCCACTTCCAAATTTTGAGCAACCGGAGCTATGTGCGTGCTCGGAGGACGCAGAATTGAAAGAGATTGTTCTCTTGAATTGAAATTTCGCTGCGAGACGGGTTCTTTATAGAAGCAACAGACGGAGATTAAATTCATAGGTGATGCAGATTTTACGGCTGGCAACTTGAGTTCTACAAGTATATCTCTCTCTTCTTCGGCGTAGAGATCACCGAGATTTACCGTCCCGTGGCTCCCATCCTCAGCAACGCAGGTTTCGTAGCTTCCGGCATGAAAGCTTCTCAGCTTCGTTCCTGCGCATGCCGAAATTGTCACACAGACGTCCAGAACAACGACGCTGAGCAGGCCGCCGATGCACTGAGCGAAAGCGTCTTGTACTAGGCCTTCGGTCTGAATGAATGAAAACGTGCCCCCTGAGTCTTCAGAAATGTTATGCATCGTGGCTGCGTCGTGGTCAACTCCGAAGCCGAAAGCATGGACGGGGATTCGAACGTGGCCATTACGCATGCTTTGACTGGAGTTCCGCCTCCGTTCATCGCTGTGAAACAAAACCGACCTGCGAGAACTGAGACTGTAAGTGTCCTGGCCATCTGAGAGCAACATGATGCTCGCCACGGGGTTCCGTTGGCGACGATCTTCTAGCACCTTCGCGCCTTTTCTCAAACCCTCGGTAATATTCGTGCCGCCCGTGCAGATTAGCCGTTCAACGACGAGATTCGCTTCTAGCTGGCCGTCAGGAGACATACGCGTTAAGGGGAAAACTCGCCTGGCAGTCGAAGAGAATGCAACGACCGACAACCGGTCCGCTGGGCTCAGATTTGATATCACAAAAGCCATGGCCCGTTTCAAGAGCGCCAGCTTCATCCCCGACATGCTTCCGCTAACGTCGAGCACCGTTACAAGATCGATCGGTGCTCGGCAGCCTGGATCTATAACTATATCTCCCTCGCAGTTTTCGTAATTCGGTTTTTTGGAAGCTTCGTTCGCCGACGGAGCCTTCACATGTACCAGCACTGTGAAATTCTCGGAAGCTTCACTGGCCGCAACGGCTTCGACCTCGGGATGCAGTGCTATTCTCATTTGCCTTACATTTACGGCAGCTCGATCGCTTGTTCCTTCGGGATCGACGACTAAACCCTTGAATTCGAACTCTTGACCATCATCCGTTGGTAAGCTTGTTTGGCCTTCATTCGGTCGCAAGTTCGAATCCAGAGGCTCGTCGTCGTCGTACACTGCCGGTTCTTGGGAAAAGCTTTCACGATTACCTCTAAAGCTTGCGATCGAATCGTCTAGGATTCTCAGCAGCGGATCCAGTCTTCTTTGCTCTTCTTCTGCGGTTCTCAAAGCGGCCTCTTCGTCTCTACCAATATTGTGCCGCCTTCGATTCTGTAGGCTCCCATTTCTAACGATCGGCGTGGTTACAGCGGTATCAATATCATTATTGGTAGCTTCCTTTACCGGAACCTGCCACGGCACTTCTTTCCATTTTGCTCGGCAAACGGGACAGATCAAGCTGCCGTGACGGACATTAGAGGCAATGCACGGGAAATGAAAGGAATGAGAACATTCCGCTGTAAAGATCGCGTGTCCGGAGCCGGGTTTCATCGTCTCCAAGCATATTGCACAACATCCCTACAGCACAACATGATGATTCAGGCCACTCATTAATGCCACGCACAAAAGATCTGCTTTTGCTTTAAATCCAAGCCCCACGGGCCACAAAGTTCACAAGAGTTTCTGTTATCATTTAAAGTTTATGCCACATTTAAGCATTACAAGACAAAGATCGAATCCAATGACCAGGAGAAGGACATTTTCGAAGCTCTTCCATCATTTAAAGTCTTAGACGGCATTCAAACATCAAAAACCCGAAAATATGGCTACTTTCACGATTTTCTGTCATCATTTAAAGTATTCACAGAACCAGAGATCGAATCGGATGACTGCGAGACGGAACTTTTAAAAAAAATCTCTCTGGACACATTATAGCATCGTGAGACCGCAGATCGAATCCAATTACTACTCTACGCAATAATTTATTTAAATATCTCTTTGGCCGTATTCTAGCATCGGAGACCGGAGACTCGAATCCAATTACTACTCTACGGAACATTTAGTTTCGATAACTTACTTTTGGCGTCCGAATCCCGTTGCGAAACAAATTCAGTCGGGGTGACGATGGTATCGAGCTCTTCAACGCCGTTTCAGGCGACACAGCGGTATCCCTATTTTGCAACTGCAGACTTTGGGCATCCGACCTCGTGCCGTTGACAGGCTGACAACTCGCTCCGGGGCTTGAAACAAGCTGCCTGCGAGGACTTTCGGCAAGATTTTCTTGAATTTGAACGCCAGCACTTTGGCGGTTTCCGATTTGGAACCTTGGACCTCTTGATTCCAAATCATCGAGTTCTGGAGGAAAAGAGGCACAGACGCTAAGGCCCAATGCGTTTCGAGCCCTTCTCCATCCGTTACTCATCTTTAACTAAAATCCCTTTCTATCTTTCGTAAAATTCAAAAGGGCAACGGTGCCTGCTTCTCAATTCAGTGCAGAAACATCATATTGTTGCAACAATGCGAATGCAAAGCCAGAATAGTATAGGTTCCTGTTCTTCCAGTCTCTCTGTATTTCCTCGAATGCGAAGGCCCGGGATGTAGCATATTGAAGAGACAGAGTCTGAGAGGGGTGAGGAGCAGGCTGCAAGAATTATAGGCGTATGAGCGAAACCGATGCCCGTGAAATCACACGGATCAGAGTCTTATGAGGACCTATCATACCTCTTTTCGCGGGGCCCTCGGCCAAATGGCCAGAGACCGGGTGATAGGCGGAACTTTATTCCCAGTCAAAGGAAGTTGGATCGTCGCAAATTTTAACGCCTACACGTTAAAAAACGGAGAAGATATTTTTTGTGTATACGTCTTACGATACTTGGCAAAACGTCATTTTTTGTGTGTATACGGCTTACGATACTTACGAAACGAAGATTATATGCTGTGTTTATGGATTGGCTTCGATTGAGATTGATAGAGTTTTATTAAACTTTTCAAAATATATTATAAAATTAATATGAAAAATAGAAAGTTAAAAAAAAAATGGAATATAATATATAATCCAAAGTAAGAAGAAATCATGATATTCAGTGTTGTTTTAAAATATTATAAAATTATAAAATTAATGATATCTTTTATTATGTTAGACTTTAGGGATTAATTTATCTTTTTCTAAGGAGTATCTTTTTCCAAAGTTTTTATGATTTTGATTAATAATAGTTATTTTTTTAGTATTTATATATATTGTTGGATTTGTATAATATTGAGAATTATCAAAATAATTGATTCATAAAAATTAGCAAAAAAATATAAAATATAAAATGTGTATTCCGATTAGAATTTTAATGTGTAAATATAAAATGTAATGAATAAAGACATGTATCATGTGGAATTCATTTTTTTTAATTGTCAAACTATAAATGTTTAGACAATTTTAAAGTGGAAGATCATTTTTTTATCTCAAAGTGTAAAAGCTTTGATGAATCTTATTATTACTAATTTTTATGGTAGTAGTCTAAATGTGAAAGGTTTTTAACTTTTTCCGGTTTCTTTTTTGGCTTGTTTTTCATATGACAGGGTAGAAATTTAAAATTAATTGTTGAAAATTTATATGATAGTTGTTAAATTTGTATAATCTTGGTGTCTTTGAGATGTTGAATCCATTTATACATTTGAAAAAATGATTTAAACACTTTAAAATTCATATTTTGAAAAAAAAAATTAGTCTCCTTAAAATTCACGAATGAAAAAAAACAATATAACTAATTTTTTTTAAAGTTGAAAAATAAATCATACATTTAATTTTTTAAATATGACTTTTGAAGTCTTTTCTACCCATGTTGTTCATATGTTTGTTACATTCTTAACATAGATAGCCATGAATTTTAATTCACACTCCGGTTAAAGTTTTATATATGTCATACTTCTTTAAAAAAAAACACTTTCTTCCGGTTCCCTTAATTTTTTTTATGTAGAATGTTTAGCTACCCAATATTTTTAATGCATTTTTAATTATTTAAAAATGATGTTCATTTATTCACAATTTTTAACTAATCCTCCATTTGCCTTTCAAGTTTCTTATTTCGTCCCTTAACATTCCGGGGCTAAATAATTTCATTTGCTACAAAGTTGCGGTCACATGGTTGTCGCCTAAGTTGTCAACATAACATTTGCGCCGGGCGGTGGCAGTTTATTGGATAAAATACGCGTTTTCTGAAGGTTCTAGAAGCCCATGTGCATATCGAGGTGTATGTCCCTATAACACGCCAATTTTTGCTAATTTTTTATTCATTTTTATTTCGCATTGCCCAATGGGTTCTTGACTTTGACTTGTCTTATAATTCCCATGCAAATCCTTCTTGACCAGGACAAACTCTAATTAAATTATTCGATTAATTAAAATTGTCTCAGCTGGTCATATATTCCAGGTTGAATAAAACAACCACCCTCCCCCACTATTTTAATTGGTCAAAGACCTTCACATCTAGAACTAGAATCTTAAAGACAAAGTACTATTTAAACAGACAAGTTTAACGTTTTGTTTTTTAATTTCTAATTTTACAACCATCCAAATTTTAAATTTTATATAAATTTCTAGTTTTACAATTATCCAAATTTTATATGGCGAAAATTATCTAACTTATAGCAACCCATTTTACATAATAACCTCACCTTATTTCTTGAAAAGCTACAAACAAATACGTTATCATACTTTCCATCAGGACTACATCTCACTTGAAATAAGAAAATTGTATTATTATGAGAAAATAAAGAGTATTATTATTATTATTAAAATTGTATAAATTGTATTAAGGCGCCGTTTCACAACTTGCTCTCTGATCTGACTGATGGATCGACTAGATCCAGGAGCGCGCGTGCGCAGGAACAAGTGCGTGGAATAATTGCTGACCTGTCGGCGGTGACTTGGACTTTTCTGCCGCAGTCGTGCACACTTTGTTGTGAAAAGACAGATAGCTCCTTCAGTTTCTATAAGCCTGTTTTACATTCAACCCAATGGAATCTTGCCACGTATCCCACAACAAATGCTACGACCAGTCAACATATGTGAACAACTCTTGTTTCCAATGGATGGAGTAAAGCCAATGCAAGGTGGTCAAAGATAGGGTATAGTTGGTCTAAAGAAATAAATAATGGTATTGGGTATGGCCCAGTGCCCACCATTGAATAAGACAATTAGAGTAGTAGTAGTATTATGAAGATGACGTGACCTATCACATATGAAACGGTAAGCAACATGATTCACCAATTTGACTTGGACCCAGGCCCGAAAATTCAATTTTGTTGTGCCTGTCAGTAAAAATTTAATGACGGTTTGAAATTTTTCGTATCATTTGACGGTTTAACCAATTTTGTTGAGTAGAAATTTATTTTTAATATTATATATAAATGTGAATAAAATATTTTTTATATTATATATAAATAGGAGTAAAATATTTATGTAGAAATTTGCTAATTCCAAATGTGCAACAATTACGGCAAGCAAATTATAAAATTTTAAAAGAAAAATTTTTAGAGATTTTTCTTGGAAAAATCTGAAGGCTCAATCTGAAGCCTCAAAGCGGCAGACTAATAATACAATTAGAAACACGAAATATAAATAAATACTATACACATACACCGAAATAAAAAAGTTTAGCATTTATGTGTTCTTCCGATAAGAGATGACCCAACACAATGGCCAATGATTGTTAGCTAAGTTTTAGTAGTTCATATAGGTATTAAAATTTTTGACGGGATATCTAAATTCATAAACATCAAAAAGACGTTTTAAATATTTTTTTACCTGTCAATGTTGATGGTTTCATAAAAAACTTACATGTCAAATATGTGTAAAAATGAAAAAAGCATTCTGTGGAACATCAAATTCCAGGCCTGCTTGAACCAGCAACAGGACCACAGCTTTGATGGGTTTTCGTTAGTGTGAGTTTGAGTGGTTAGGAGAAGTTTATATACAATTAGGGATGGATTTGGAATTTGATGGCAAATTGTTTGATGATTTGTTTGTCAATTAAGTAAAGTTTAAAAAAATAAATTATATTTATTAAATTTTTAAATTATTAAAAATAAGTTATAAAATTGTGAAAAACATTAAAATTGACAGGTGGTTTTATTTTCAAATTCCTACCTTGGGTGGGACAATGTACAATATATTGTGTCCATCGTATTGTAACCTCAAATTGTATAACACGATATGCAAATTGATATTAATAATTACATTAAAGTGAAATTGGTATTCTTTTCCCTAAAATCCAAATGATTATTTAATATCAATAGAATCTTATATTTTTAGATTTTCCCTAAAAATCCAAATGATTATTTAATATCAATAGAATCTTATATTTTTAGATTGGTGCATTTGTAGATATCAACCGCTAATATTGTACAATTGGATTGCAATGAGGGTATTTGATGGTGTTGGAGATATTTTTATATAAAAAACAATTTTTTCATTAATTAATAAGTGGACAAACTTGGATTGGAGTGAGGGTATTTGATGGTGTTGGAGATTTTTTTATAATAAAACATTTTTTTCATTAATTAATAAGTGGACAAACTTGATTTGTTTTAAGTGGTATTTTTTTATATGAACTTTGAATATAAAAACTTTGTATTTACGAGGTTTTGGTCCATTTTTTAAAACAACTCAAAACATCAAAATTTTGAAAAAATAAGTAGATCAAAACGGACCTTCCATGGCTTTAAAATAATGGATTGTCTAAAAATTGAGTTTATTTACTTATTAGCTCACTATTTACAATATACTACAAATATCAATTCATCTAGGGAAATTTTTAAGGATCAATATTTTTTTTAAATGTAGAAACCTTGGGAATTTTATTAATTCTTAAATTTGTAACCATTAAATGTTTGGCTTTTTTTAATTTTCAAAATTTTAAGGATTTTATATAGTTTTTGGAAAAAAATTTACATTTTTTTAGAGTAAACAAGAATTATCCAAGAGAATTTGGGCAAATCAATTTAGAGAAATGAAAATTGGAAAAAACAAATTGGGAAAAAAACATCGAAAAATAGTTCACGGGCTAAATTTCACCCCTAAAATTTTCGGTGAATTCAATGAGGATAAATAATATATAATAACAATAATAATCTAAGTAAGGTCTGCATATTGAGAGATGAAATTGTAGTACGAAACCATGAGTCCCATATAGCAATTTGACATGAGTCCCATATAGCAATTTGACATCTTAATATGTGTTGGGGAACATACCCTACCCTCTCCAAATTCAAACTTGTGACTTATATCAAGAAAACTGGCGTTCATAACCATTAAGCTCAATTCAATAAAGATCAATTTTAAAATTTGGAGTTATGTAAATTTTGTTTTTATTATGCATGTGATATGTATAGAGATATCATGGAGATGCCTCAAACCATGATGTGCAAACACTATATAAAAATTGTTTTTAAAACAACAATACATTTTTCTTTATAGTCAAAGTTCAGGTTTAGTCCCCCAACCCCACTTAACATGCTAGTAGAATCTCCTAATATCTACCAGGGTTGAGTCAAATTAAGGTCAGAGTGAAAGAAACCATCACTCCATGGATGGAGCACTATGTGGGTTATCCAAAACAAACTTAAAAATGTCATTCTCATCCAAATATAAAGGAAAATAAGGTCTAAGCTACACTCAATCCAATGGTTTTTTCAAGAATCTCAAGTTCTAAGTTGATTTGGAGACCATTAAAACCCATAAAGGTGTACATGAAGTATGTCGTAAACTTTGATATCTTAAAAATATAAGAATGTAATGCACCATAAATTAATAATTTATTATTAATTTTGTTGAAAAATACTTTAATTATTATTATTTTTTTCTACAAAAAGTAAAAAATAAAACATTTTGTAATTAATCATTTTTATTTAATAAAATATGCTGAAGGGGGCAGAAGTGGAAATAGTTGTTAAACCCACAAGAGGAAAAGACAAGTGGTTGAAGCCAATGAGTGAGAACTCAATATGCAGGAGGCATCATCCCCAAAAATCAGGTCACAACTCCTAGTTGAGTGCTAAAGAGAAGGAGGCTCATAAATGACCAAGTCCTAGGAAAAATACTATATATTAGTATGTCCATGAGCAGTAGGAGGCTGGAATTGGACGAGGATTGAATCTCAGAATGCAAGAGATGGCGCATTGAAGGATTTTTCTCTTGTGGTTTAGCGAACAGGCTCGAGGGTTCTAGAGAAAGTAACTTGGTTGCTCTGGGAGTTGGTTGGGAGGAGCAACTTTTCCACTTTTGTTTTCCCAGCAGTGGTGCCAGGTTCTTAATCTATTTTTTAAATTACAGTAGAATGTTTTATTCTAGATATGAACTGGTTAATTTAAAATCTAGTATGCATCGATTAGTTTAGTTTATTTATCAAATTCCATTCTATCATGTTAATGTTAAATGGTTACTAGGTAATTCTTAAATCAGGCATCCAAACCTGAGTTAGGATTTTCTTTTACAAATTATAGGTTAATAATTGAACTCTGTAGTTAACAGATATGTATCGATCTATATCAAATTCTTCCCTATGTGATAGATTTAGTTAATGTATTTTTGCACTATTTTCCTATATTTATTCCTTAGTCTGTAAATTTAATTACCCCATGTTGAATAGAATAAGGAATATATCCTATTTTAATATTTAAAATATCAAGAATATATATAAATACGGTCAAATTATATAACCTAAGTTTTTACATCCTTAGAATTACTTTAGCTCTAAGATTGTATTAATTTACACGGTAGATTTGTTACAAACAATCCAGGGATAGAAACCCCACATTACGATTTCAATGAGATATATAAACAATCTATTTGGACTCAACATATTTGTTCATTTTAAATGATAAACATAAAAAAAACTTTATGTTAAAATTCTACAGAACGATTTTAGGGCATATATATATGGATCCTAGAAAACAGTTATATCCAGATCCAGGACCCAAAGTATTTAAACATCTATGATTTAAACATAAGTAATTTATGAAATGATCCCTTACGGATCCATAAACTAAAATCACAATCAATTACAATTGTCGAGTATTCCTTTCCAATATACAAATTATGCAAATAGTCGCCTACAGGTTAGCCTCAACCAAGATTCAACTAATCTACTGAAATCTGTTATGGATCTAGAAGTCATATATCCCAAATCAAAACGTAAAGAGTCCACGGTACCAATCTAAAACAAATCACAGAAGCATATAATCCTTCTCAAGGATTTGTGTTAAAATCAATATTAAAGACAACTGAGTATTAATATCCATGTGAAATTTCAAAACTAAATCACTAAAACAACCTTCGTTACTAAAGACCGACATTAAAGCCATCATCAATGGCAGACGAACGTTTCTTTAAAAAAAAGACTATATTTACTTCACAAGTAGTCACGGGCCCTACTAGTTGCAATAACTTATCAACAAACGCTAAGTAAAGTAATGAGATGGTTGTAAGTCCATCTAATGTCTACCATCATTCACGCACATCCTACACCCATGATACAGAATGCATTCATTTCCATGATATTTACAAATGAAGGCAACAATACAAATTTTAAACCAACTATTGTGTTCATCGCTGTAAGACCATCGAAGATGGAAGCCATTGAATTCTTAAACAAAATAATGCATGAGTTTAAATTAAAAATAAAACTATTAACATAATTGCATAGACCCGAAGGCAGGGTCTTTATTTATATTAATTAACATCGCTTACACAGAAGTGGTTGTAAGACCATCCAGGATGGCTGCCATCTTTTCTATTTTAAATCACTGAATAAATTATAATAATTTGGGGTAAGTCCATCCGTGATGGAAACCAAATTCACATCAAAGAAAAAATACACTGCTGAGGCATTGGTTGCAAAGCCAATGTAGGGTAAACCATAAGGGTTTATTTATTAACAAACACATGTAATTAAACGAAGAACTTATCTTAAACATGGTTGTGGCCACCACTCTCGACCCCACAGTCACACCTAGCATTACCTGCAACCAACGATTTCATGGTTTAGTCAGTATGCATTAATTGAAATTATAATAATAACAAGCATTAAAATAATAATTTTGAGTAGAGACTTACTTGGGTGTTTAAAAATGCAGGTTTGGGAGGAGGAGACCATGTCGCCTCCCTCTCCAGTGCCTTCAACCTACACACATTATAAGTTACAATCATAAATGAATTTCCTTTAACAAAAATGAAATAAGTATTTGTGGTTTAACCCTTGCCTTGGGCGTGTTGCAGAGAGGGCCAAAGGTCAGCTCCTCTAGAGTACCCTTATCCCTCCTCTTCCTATAACCACAACAAGTGTATCAGTAAAACTTCATAAACATTGGCTAATTACTAAGTAAAAATGTAGAGAAAAGTTACCGAGATGATTTTGGTCTTTACCTATTAGCAGGGAGTTTTTATGGTCGATGTATTGGCTGGCTTCATGGAGGCACAAGATTTTTAGTACAGAATGTTAAAGAAATCGTGGAAGCTTAGGAACACGTCGGAAGAGTTAAAACATCACGATGTTAGCCCTTTTGTTAAAACAAAAACCCTTACGCTATCACCACTATTACAGAGCAGAGCTCAGCTCTCTCTGGATTTAAAACCAGACAACCAGTAAAAGTTTCCACCATGAAGAGAGCAGAGCTCGGCTCTCTATTTCCCCGTGCAGGCCAAACAAACCAAATGAAGGGTTTAAAAAAATTCCCCAACACATTAAACCTTTGTCTAAACCCTAGCTTCAAAATTGGACAGATGGAGGGTGGAGATCAAGTTGCGTGGAAGGCCTGGTTGCGTTGTCAACTTGCAGCGAGGGCACACCTTTATTGTCGAAGTCAACTAAGGGCATAAATAATTAACTCATGGCTAGGACATTCATAGGAATTAACCATTGCATACAGAATCATCAAGTTCAAAACATGTGTTATAAAACCTACAATCAAACCTTATAAGATATCATGAACCATGGTGTAAAACAACCATGAAAAAAAAAATATTACATTATAAACCATGGGGTAGGGAATTCCATAAACATGACCGTCTTATAATTCCAAACAAAACCTTTGTATCATGAAACATTTACAACCTTGTATTATTTATAACGAAGGTTCACCATATGTCCCACAAAAATCCCAAGATATTGCACTTAAGGGGAAGGCCAAAAAACATACCATAAGCTTAGGATATGGTAAGGTCTAAGGCATTTTAATTTACACTTGTTAACTTATTATTACATAAAGGATGGGATCAAGACCATGGATAGTCTCCCAAGCCTTGGGGAAAGTAAGGCCTTAGTAAATTTAATCAATATAAGAACCAGTAAATAGAAAACATCACTTGTACAGGCATGGTTGAATGATCCAAAAGGAGTTGGTTGTAGCGTCAACCAACATAACCTAATATAATAGACAAGATAAATATATTAATAATGTGTACATGAGTAATCTGCTAGTAAACAATGGTAAAACTATGCATGTATTTTTTTTTTTACGATTTTTGAGGTGTGTTACATAACGGTATCACAGCACGGATACAGCACTAGGCCTGGATTGGCTCAACACTTAAACTGGTAAGGAAACAAAAAAAAAACTAATTTACTTTATTTTTTGGTTTAAATTCTCTTACAAAACAGAACGAGAAGCATAACTATACTTTGCAAGAAACATGGTAGATGCAGAGATGTATGCAAAAGAAAAACTTCACTCAGAAAATCCTTTAAATAATGAAGAGGGAAATTTAAGGGATGGGGTGATCTAGGTAGACTTGAACGACAGTCAAGATAATAAATTTGAACTGCGAAGAACTGTGAAAGAACTTAGATCAGATCTAAGAAAGGTTAAATAAGATAATGAACGAATCCTAAAATCTCAAGAAAAATTAAGTACTATTCTATTAGCTAAGATACATAACGATGAAAAAGAAAAGAATAAAGAATCTAAACACAACCTACCAAAAACTCCACCTTACAAACATAAGGGAAGAAAACTGAAATTTTCCAGTCATAAATATGAAACGTCCAATGAAAAATAAGCTAAACATCACTCAAGAAAACAACAAGATTTAAGTGAAAGTAGTGATGATAACAAAAAGAAAAAGAAATACATACCCTATGAGGAAATATCTAGGGAGTTTAAGAAGATTAAACCACCAATGTTTAATGGGGAAATTGAGAAATGCAAATAAGTGAAAGCTTGGTTGTCAAGGATGAAAAATCATTTCCAAATATATAGTTATTCTGATGAACTAAAAGCTAAAATGGACATCTATAATCTAACTAGAAAGGCAGATATATGGTGGAAGGATATAAAGAAGGTCAAGGGAATAAAGGAAAGATGTGTAACTTGGAAAACATTTAAAAATATTTTTAAAAGAAAATACTTGTCAGAACAGTGCTACGAAGAGAATGACAAAGAATTTATGAGTTAAGACTAGGAGCTATGACTATGAAAGAGCTATGCAGTAGGTTTCTAAGCTTACTTTGTTATGTACCTTACATAATTGATGAAAAACCTAAAATACAATGTTTTCTCAGTTGTTTGCCTATCATGTTTAAAGAACGAATTGAGTATGATAATCCGAAGACGCTAGAGGAAGATATGAGAAAGGAAAACTTATGTTATGAAAAAAACAAAAATAAAAGGGAAAATGTACCAACTTGGAAGAATAAAAGGAAAAATAACTTTGATCCAAGAAAGAAACGGAATAAATTCCACAAAACACAACGAATAACTGTAGAGGATGTCAAGGTAATAACTACAAAATTTTTAAACCACAAAATTCTGCAGTAAAAGAAACCTTCTATTGTTTTTAACAAAAACACTACACAAAAAGAACCCTTAAAATGTTGGGAGTGTGACAGGCATTACATTAAAGACTGTGGCGATTACTAGTGATTATGGCTTCATGCAGGCAAGTTGCAACTTGCAATCCGAACTGAGGCCGGGTTTTTGAGGTTAGCTTGCCCTTGTGGGGTCATGACCCTTTGTCTCAGCCATTGTCGCATGTGTTTCACCCAGGGCATAAGGGGCATGATGAATTGATGTCATCCTCACCTTCCTCCGGCTTATCATCGACAGTCTGTTCAGGGTTCCAAACTCAATGCTAGCAACTAAACACGAGGGTTGCACTCGTTGCGGGACTTAACCCAACACCTTACGGCACTGACAGAAGGAAGCCAGGTCCAGGACAATTTATAGATGTCAGCCAATCATATCAAAAATGATGTTCATATTTTGAGGTAATGAGCAAAGAGATCCCAATTGATGCTCAGAA
Organism: Pseudotsuga menziesii; assembly: GCA_001517045.1. NCBI lineage: Eukaryota > Viridiplantae > Streptophyta > Pinopsida > Pinales > Pinaceae > Pseudotsuga > Pseudotsuga menziesii. The sequence continues at coordinate 381,519 of LPNX010530825.1, forward strand.
GAGAGTTGGATGATTTGGATTCCACCGTTAGAATTAGGCCCACTGGGAGGATTCTTTTTAATGTTCACTCCATTCAAGAAGCAGTTACATTTGGAAACATGGCAAGGATCATGCCTAGGATTTGTGCTACTTTGGAAAGCTAACAAGCATACCATCTGACTTCCATGGTTGAGATCGAAAATATGATAAACAATCAACCTATTTCCATTTTGATTGATCTAGGTGCAAGTCTGAGGTATATATCACCTAGAATAGTTGAATTATGTAAATTAGTACTAGAAAAGTTTGATAAGTCGTGGCTGGTACAATTAGCCACCGGTACTAAACGTAAAGTTTCTAGTTTTGTTAAGAATTGTGAATCGTTAATGAATAATTTCATTATGCATGCTAATTTGAATATTCTTCCTTTAGGTTCCTATGATCTATTAATAGGAATGGATTGGATAGAAAAACACAAAGTGATGTTAATTTTTTTTTCCAAAACCTTTACATGTACAGACGATGATGTAAACACTGTACAAGTAAAAGGGATTCTTAGGAAGGTTACAATCAGAGAAATATCTTCTTTACAAATGAAAAGATCGGTAAGAAAAGGATGTAAATTGTTTTATGTCTACATAATGAATGATAATGATAACGGCAATAAACTTAAACAGGAAGACATACCAGTCTTGAAGGAGTTTGAAGACATTGATCTTTCTGGAAGAAGTCCATGTACTTCCTCCAAAAAGAGACATTGAATTCACGACCAATCCAATACCTGGAGCAGTACCAGCATCAAAATCTCCTTACCGAATGAACATAATAGAGCTCACAAAGCTCAAATATCAACTACAAGAATTTATTGATAAAAAGTATATTCGACCTAATGTTTCCCCTTGGGGAGCACCAGTCTTATTTGTGAAAAAGAAAGACAAAACCTTAAGGTTGTGCATAGACTATCAACAACTAAATAAAATGACAATTAAGAATCGATACGTACTATCCAGGATAGATGATCTATTCGATCAATTCTGCGGAGAAACTATCTTTTCGAAGATAGAACTAAGGTGTGGTTATCATCAAGTACGGATAAAATATGAGGACATATTTAAAACAACATTTAGGACACACTATGGTCACTACGAGTTTGTCGTAATTCCTTTTGGGTTGAAAAATGCACCTACTGCATTCATGTGTTTAATGAACAACATTTTAAGTAACTATTTGGGTAAGTTTGTGGTTGTCTTCATCGATGACATACTAATCTACTCGAAGGAAGAACAAGAACATAAAGAACATTTGAAGATAATTCTGCAAGTACTAAGAGAAAAACAACTATATGTGAAGTTCAGTAAATGTGATTTCTTCAAGGATAGGATCCAATACCTTGGAAACATAGTGTCCAAGGATGGAATCTCTGTCGACCCCAACAAAATCAAAGCCATCACGGAATGGTTGGTTCCTAAAAAATTAACCGACATAAGATCATTTATGGGGATTAATAGATACTACCGAAAGCTCATCAAAGGCTTTTCTAAGATTGCCTACCCCCTAACTTCATTGCAGAAAAAAAGTAAAAAGTTTGAATGGACGAAAAAATGTATGGAGAGATTTAATAAATTAAAACACCTACTAACTACCACCCCGATCCTAAAGACTGATGATCCTTTTAAGGACTTCGTCGTATGTACCTACACTTGCAAAGAAGGATTAGATGGGGTTTTAATACAAGAAAATTATGTTGTGGCGTATGAATCTAGAAAATTAGAGGAACACAAAAATAATTATGCTACGCACGATTTGGAACTTATTGCCATAATTCATGCCTTAAAAATGTGGCGACATTACCTAATTGGAAGGAAATTTATGCTCATTTCAAATAACATTAGTCTTAACTATTTATTCGATCAAGAAAATTTAAATGCTATACAGGCAAGATGGTTTTCCTTCTTAAGTGAATATGATTTTGAAATAAAACACATAAAAGGAAAGGAAAACAAAGTTTCAGGCGCTTTGAGTCGTCACGCAAATTTATTATTTGCATGCAGTAGTTACAACACTGATATGGAAAATTAGTTCCTAAGTGCGGAAAATGGTGATAAAGAATATCAAACTATAAAAGAAAAGACTGCTAAATATGAACAGAAACAAGTAAAAATAGATTTCAGCCTTAATAAACAAGGATTGTTGCTGCATAAAAATAGGTTGTACATACCAAACATAGCAGAAATCAAACTTAAAATTATGAATGAGCTGCATAAACGAATGTATTTAGGACATCCTGGATACCAGAAGATGATCACCATGATAAAAAAATATGTCTTTTGGCCAAACATGAACAAGTAAGTGGCAAGAATACTTAGCTCGTTGCATAGAATGTCAACAAGTTAAGGCGGAACATCAACATCCAGCAAGACTGTTGCATCCACTACCCATGCCGGAATGGAAGCGGGAAACAATTAGTATGGACTTTATAACAGGGCTATCGAAAAATTTCTGACAGCATGATTCAATCATGGTTGTAGTTGATAAATTAAGTAAGGATGCTCATTTTATTCCTGTTAAATCTACCTATAAAGTTGTTAACATTGTAGATATTTTCATGAAAGAGATATCCAGGTTACACGGGGTACCAAAAGTAATAGTATTAGATAGAGATGCAAAATTTACAGGTAACTTCTAGAAAAATTTGTTTAAAGGTTTAGGAACACTGTATGTCATGGACAAACCAGGTAAGTGGGAAGACTACCTACACTTAGTAGAGTTTTCCTACAATAATAATTTTCAAGTTTTTGCAGGTATGAGTTCTTTCAAAATTTTATACGGATGCAAATCTAATACTCCAATTTCATGGATTAGTCCAGTTGATAGGTTAATGTTACGACCCAATTTATTAAAATATATGGAGCTAACCATGAAACAAGCACAAACAAACTTAAAGGATGTCTAAGACATGAAGAAAAGTTATGCTGACCTAAAAAGAACTCCTAGAAAGTTCCAGGTGGGTGAACATGTTTATATAAAGTTAAATCCCAAGAAAAGTTCATTGAGATTGGGAAAGTATTCAAAGCTGGCACCCAGGTATTGTGGGCCATTTGAAATTTTGGCTAAAGCAGGGTCGGTTGCATACTAGTTAACCCTACCACCCAATATTAAAGTGCATTATGTGTTTCACGTTTCTATTTTAAAAAGATATGTTCATGATGTTTCTCATGTGATCCAGGGGGAACCCGAAGGAGAGTTCCAGGTGGGACCAGAGTGCATTCTCGACAAGAGATAACTTTTACTCTGGAACCGTGTCATCAGACAAGTCAAGGTGCAATGGAAGCACCTTATTACGGAAGAAGCTAGTTTAGAACTAGAAAGTAATATGCGGGAGGCATATCCATTCTTACTCCAAGATGATGAAATGGAAGAATAAAGCAGGAATCTAATAACAGTGAGGACGATGTTATCCTCTAAGGGGAGGTGTATGTAATGCACGAAAAATTATTTAATTATTATTTTTATTATTTTTGACAGAAAGTAAAAAATAAAACATTTTGTAATTAATCATTTTTATTAATAAAATATGGTGAAGGGGGGAAGAAGTGGAAATAGATGTTAAAGATTATTTTTTGACCCACGATAGGAAAATACAAGTGGTTGAAGCCACTGATTCGGAACTCAAGATGCAGGAGGCATCATCCCCAAAAATTAGGTCACAACTCCTAGTTGAGTACTAAAGATTATGAGGCTCATAAATGAACAAGTCCTAAGAAAAATACTATATATTAGTATGTCCATGAGCAATAGGAGGCTAGCATTGGATGAGGATTGAATCTGAGAATGCAAGAGATGGTGTACTGAAGGATTTTTCTCTTGTGGTTCAACGAACAGGCTCGAGGGTTTTGGAGCAAGTAACTTGGCTGCTCTAGGAGTTGGTTGGGAGGAACAACTTTTCCACTTTTATTTTCCCAGCAGTAGTTTCAGGTTCTTAATATATGTTTTAAATTATAGTAGAATGTTTTATTTTTAGATCTGAACTGGTTAATTTAAAATCTAGTAGGCATCGATTAGTTTAGTTTATTTATCATTAAATTCCTAGAGAACCATTTTATGGCATATATATATATATATATATATATATATATATATATATATATATATATGGACCNACAAGTTAAAGAGTCCCTTACAGATCCAGAAACTAAAATCACAATTGGTTACAATTGTCAAGTATTCCTTTCCAGTATACAAACTATGCAAACAGTCGCCTACAAGTTAGCCTTAGTCGAGATTCAACTAATTTACTGAAATTTGTTATAGATCTAGAAGCCATCTATCCCAAATCAAAACGTAAAGAGTCCAAAGTTCCAATCTAAAACAAATCGCATAAGCATATAATCCTTCTCAAGGATCTGCGTTAAAATAGATATTAAAGGAAACCAAGTATTAATATCCACATGAGCTTTCAAAACTAAATCACTAAATAAACCTTCGTTACTAAAGACCGACATTAAAGCCATCATCAATGGCAGCCGAGCTTTTCTTTTAAAAAAAGACTGTATTTACTTCACAAGTAGCCACAGACCCTATGGGTTGCAATAACTTATCAACAAATGCTAAGTAAACTAATGAGATGATCGTAAGTCCATATAATGACTACCATCATTCACACAAAGGATAAACCCATAATATAGAATGCATTCATCTCCACGATATTTACAAACAAAGGAAACAATACACATTTTAAACCAACTATTGTGTTCATGGTCGTAAGACCATTGAAGATGGCATCCATTGAATTCTTAAACAAACCGTACATGAGTTTGAATTAAAAATAAAACTCTTAACAGAATCGCATAGAACCGAAGGCAGGGTCATCATTTATATTAATTAACATCGCTTACACAGAAGTGGTCGTAAGACCATCCAAGATGGCTGCCATCTTTTCTATTTTAAACCATTGGATAAATTATAAGAATTTGGGGTAAGTGCATCCGTGATGGCACTCGAATTCACATCAAAGAACAAATACATTGCCCAGGTGATGGCTGCAAAGCCCATGCAAGGTAAACCCTAAGGGTTTTTTTTTACAAACGCATGTAATCAAACGAAGAACTTACCTTAAACACGGTTGTGGTCACCCCTCTTGACCCCACCCTCACACCCATCATTACCTGCAACCAACGATTTCATGGTTTAGTCAGTATGCATTAATCGAAGCTGTAACAATAACACGCATTAAAATAAAAGGTTTGATTAGAGACTTACTTGGGCATTTAAAAATGCAGGTCTGAGAGGAGGTGACCCTGTCGCCTCCCTCTCCAGTGCCTTCAACCTGCACACATTATAAGTTACAATCATTATTGAATTTCCTTTAACAAAAAGGAAAGAAGTATTTGTGGTTTAACCCTTACCTTGGGCATGTTGCAGAGAGGGATAGTGGTCAGCTCCTTCGGAGTACCCTTATCCCTCCTCTTCCTGTAACCACAACAAGCGTATGAATAAAAATTTGTAAACATTGGATATTTACTAAGTAAAAATGCAGAGAAAAGTTATAGAGACGATTTTGGTCTTTACCTATTAGAAATAAGTTTTAATGGTCAATGTATTGGCTGGCTTCATGGTGGAACACGATTTTTAATACAAACCGCTGGAGAAATCGAGGATTCCTAGAACACCTCAGAAGAGTTAAAACATCACGGTGTTAGCCCTTTTGTTAAACCATAAACCATTACGCTATCACCACTATTACAGAGCAAAGCTCGGATTTCACCGGCTTTAAAACCAGAAAACCAATAAAAGTTTCCATCATGAACAGAGCAGAGCTCGGCTCTCTATTTTCCCCCGTAGGCCAAACAAACCAAATGAAGGGTTTAGACGAATTCCCCAACACATTAAACCTCTATCTAAACCCTAGCTGTGAAATTGGATTGATGGTCGATGGAGATCAAGCTTTGCAGAAGGGCTGGATGCATTGTCAACTCGCAGCTAGGGCACGCCTTTATTGCCGAAGTCAACTAAGGATAGAAATAATTAACTCACGACCAAGACATTCATAGGACTTGATCATTGCATACATAATCATCAATTCAAAACATGCGTTATAAACCCTACAATCAAACCTTATAACATATCGTGATCCATGGTGTAAAACAACCATGCCAAAAAAAAACTATTACATTATAAACCATGGGGTAGGGCATGCCATAAACATAACCATTTTATAATGCCAAACAAAACCTTTGTATCGTGAAACCTTTACATCCTTATATTATTTATAACGAAGGTTCACCATATGGCTAGTACCATATGTCCCACAAAAACCCCAAGCTATTGCGATTAAGGGGAACGTCATAAAACATACCATAAGCTCAGGCTATGGTAAGGCCTAAGGAATTTTAATTTACACTTGTTAACTTATTACATAAGGGATGAGATCAAGACTATGGATAGTCTCTCAAGCCTTAGGGAAAGTAAGGACTTAGTAAATTTAATCAATATAAGAACTAGTAAACAAAAAACATCACCTGCACAGGCATGGTTGAATGATCCAAAAGGAGCTGGCTATTGCCTCAACCAACAAAACTTGACATAACAGACATAGTAAATATATTAATAACCTGTACATGAGTAATTTGCTAGTAAATAATGATAAAACTATGCATGTAATTTTTTTTTTATTTTACGATTTTTGAAGTGTGTTACAAAAAAGCACCCAAAATTGTATTAAACTTCATATTTTATTACCAAAAAATGATAATTTTAAATAATCCTTTTACTACACCCTCTAACCCCCTCTAACCCTAAGAAAGACATGTCACTTTAAAACTTCTAAATAAAATGAAAATAAATCATCCATTCAAACAAACCTAAAACTAGTGAAAAAAAACTCCTACCAATTATGAAAAACTCCTACAAATTTTAAACTCCAACCAATTATGAAAAACTCCTACCAATTTTAATTAGTAAACCACAGTACAATATGCTAATCTAACATAATTTGTTACCAATATTATAATATACACCATCCATCGTAGCAAACCTATATTAATGTAGACAAACCCATCAACTTTAACCATTAGGCCTCGACACAATATCCTATATAAAAAAAATTCTCCATTTTTTTTACGTATTATAGCATAATCACAAAGTTAATATGTTATTATTATTTAAATATTGCATACCCTTTCCATAGTATAATTTATATTATATTTGCAATGAGTTCCTCACGCCTCGAAAGCGAGGAACTAATCTACCAACACATTCCAAAATCACATAGTAACTTGCTCACTAAGGAAGCTTCCCAATTTTTGAACTAGAACTCGTTTCTTAAATGTGGTTCACCATTTATTAGAGAGCTATTCCATGGAAAATCCCAATACCTGATATTCAAACTGAATCAAGGTATGGCTAGCTCATCATTTACACATTTATTACAAAGGGCTCCACCAGAGCATCATATCACTTACAAGAGTAGAACCTCGGTGGGGAGGGTAACATTCATTCCTCCCAACCACCCAAGCTACATCCATTTGAACTAGAACTCGTTATCAATCAATCCATAACAAAATCTCCTCCCGTGAAACATATTTATCATAACCAATCAATTTATATGTATTGTCCATTTAAAATATATTTATGTGAAGAATTTTCTAACAACATTGAATAATGGAAGGGAAATCGTAATCTATATACTTACTAATTAATCTAAAGGTGATGTTGATTTTACTTCCACAATTTCTAAGCATGTGGAAAAGAAATTAAATACTTGCTAATTAATGTAAAGGTGATGTTGATTTTATTTCCACAATTTCTAAACATGTGGAAAAGAAAATTAATCTAGGAGATATTTATTTTAAATGAGGGTTTACTATTTGGTTGGGTAGGTAGAGGATACAATTTCTTTATGTGTAAGTTTTTATATATAATATATTAAAAATAATATTATTGTTTAGTTTAGGACATTGCATTTTAGTTACATGATTTTTTTAGTTTTTAGTTTAGGTAGACATGATTTTTTTATTTATTTATTGGCTACTTTGAATATAATTAGTATAAATATAATGATAGTATTATAAATTTAATTAAATATGATATTATTATTGATAAAAAAAATGCATTATGTAGTAAAGTGATTAATGTTGTTACAGGGTTTTGACAATCTGATATCATCTTTCTTGGTTCATCCACTCATGCATTCTCATACATATCAATTTTTATAACCTTGCATCGTCATTTATTATCACAACGATACACACACAGAGAGAGACATATACACTTACAAGTGTATATGCTAATATACATGTTAGTGTGTGTAGTCCTTATATATTAGCATATATATCCACTGACATATATACTAGCTAGCTATATATATTGGCATGTAAATTGGCCACTATATCTGTGCATGTATATCTACATGAAGCTTTACATAGGTTCTTAGTGACAAGAAATGGGTGCAAGGGATTATTTTCTAGATGCCAAAAAATGTATGTCTTTGGGAATGTATGCCCATAGCCATGAGTAGTTGGATGGATTGGTCAATTCCTTGATGAATTGTGCCATTTTGTCATAATCTTAAGACAACATTAATCACTATGCTATCAGGTGCATGTTGTTCATCATTAAGTGTAACACACCTCAAAAATTCGTAATAATTTTATTGTTTTACATGCATTTGACTAGAAATAATTTATATAACTCTTGACAAGTAGTTTTACTCATGTGTTAAGTTAATGAGGCTTGTGTAAGTTATTAATATCATTTCGCTTAAATGCCAGGTTTTTCTAGCCGCGATAACAACAAGGTCCATCGGTTGCATTCAGCTACACCCGAAGGTGATGTTTTATAGTTCCTTGCTTTTGGCTTTATTAGTTTTATTAGGGCTTAAATAGCCCTAAGGGTTGGGAGACTATCCCATAGTCGGGTGATACCATGAAGGTGGGTAACACTTTTTGGCCAAATTTGGCAATGAAAACCTGATTTTTTACTCATGTGCTAGATAGAAGCCCTCGAAACGCATATATGCTATGTGAATTTCGACTTGCAGTAAAAAAACAAATTGTAGAATATTATGTTGGCTTCCCAATGATATTTTTTTAAAAATATTCTGATGTCATTTAATATGTGAAAATTTTCATTTAATGAACTACATGACCTTTAAAATTTGAAGAAGTTAATAAGTGGCTCGTGCCAACCCCAATAATTCAATCTTACATTAATATATATATATGAGCATGATCTACAAAAAATGTACCATGGTCTGCATATTTTTTTGTTAATTTATTTCGCAATATACAATTATTTATTATTTTTCGAAAGTGACCACATCTGATTTCAACATCATTTTATACACATGTGTGTCCATCCCATCTTTTTTTCACTGTTTTGAAAAATTGAAAAACCAAAGATACCTTTTGAAGAGGACACGTCGATGTGTGGGCTATGTATTTTTAAGAAATTTTTGGATGTGTATATTTTACCCTGTGGATTTTTCTTTGAGCTGCTTTGAAGTTGTTGTCTGGTTTTATAAGTGTGAGTTTTAGAACTAATTAAAAAAAAAACCCATATGAATGCCAAAACGCATGCATGATATCTCAATGGATAGAGGGTTCGGTGACAAATCTATCGGTATGAACTCCGCTTAGTTGTGTGCCATGAATGGCAGGGTTTACACCCCTAGAAGACACAGAGAAATATTGTTTTCCCTATAAGAGGGATAAATCTCTGTTTTTCAAGCCCTCGATCGAGGTATTTAAATACCTCGATCAAGGTTTTATCAGAAGCTCGATCGAGGGTTTGATTAATCCTCCATCGAGCTTTCTATAAAACCTCGATCGAGGTCCTAATTTTTTAAAGAAAATCATACTAAAATGTGCGGGAATGGACTTAGGCATTGATGGAATTAATGTCATTCCAACAACCCTCCTATCCTCATTTCCCACCCGAATTCCTAAACATAATTCTATATAAACATAAAACATAATACATAAACATGTTACTAATTTTATTTTTCACAATTGACTATCGTTTTTAAAACAATTGTGTATTGTGTTTAGATATTGTTGTACATATGAATTTGGATTGTTGATCTTGATCACAATGGAAAGCAAAAAGAGTCGAAGTAAAATATCTTCTAGGAATCAAAGCAACACCAAAGAAACAAGAGAGAAAGATAGAGAAAGAAAGAGGAATAAAAGAGCAATCTTGAGAGGAGAAGAAGTTGCAAATCAACCTATACTTGGAGAATTAAACGCCATTTTTAACAATATTGATATAATTTATTTTTAAGTTATGCAAGTTTATATTATATATATAATTTCATTTTCCTAGTGATATAGTTCATATAATTTCATATTTCATAATATATTCAATTTCACAGTGTTTTAGTTCATAGTTTATATATATATATATATATATATATATATATATATATATATATATA
>LPNX010530825.1:391999-412690 GCA_001517045.1 Pseudotsuga menziesii
ATTTTGTAATTAATTCATTAATTTATATACATTGTATGTGCATGTATATATACAACCTTCTAAAACCACTTATGTACATGTGAAAGACTAGCATGTGTTCTGAAAGAATCGAAAAAAATGTTTAACCACTACACTAAATTACATATATACCGAACTATCCGGGCTTTCTAAAAGCGTCGGGTAGGCTATGGGGGGTTAGTTGGTCATATGTCAAGATAGAGTGGAATGGACTCTAGTCAACTAGAAACATATACCATTCACCAGTAATGAGAAGTCAACCAAAAGGGAACTCAAGAGAATAGTATCACATGAAGGTATGTCGGACATTCAGAAAATAGAGAGGGAAGAGAGACAACAGGGGAGGGAAGCAAGAAGAGAAAGAGCCTTAGAGCTGCATAGAGGAAGGAGTCCTAGGGCGACTGACTGGGAATAGAATCTACCAGAGTCGGGTCATGATTGACATACAGAAGGCATGGAACAAGAGGCGTCCCCTATGAAGGAAGAATTGTGGATATAGCAGCTAGAAGATCTCCAATTAAGAGCTCCCCATGAAGGAACAACCCTCTCTCCGCTAAATCTGCGTACTTGGATACAGACTATTATCGAAGAGAAACTTCGACTACGAGCTCTTGACTTTAGTATATGGAGTCGACTAAACGGTGAAACATACACTGGACGACACCTCATTATTCGTCGAACAGAGGAAGGAAACTGGGTTACCTTTCAAGCGGCACCCTCCAACCAAAGTATCCACTTACTCTTACTAACACATGAAGGAGCACCCCCACCCCCCCCTCCCCGCAAAATATAGATTTAGAAGACACAGAACATTTAGAACTGTGGAAAAATAGTTGTAGTGGACCATCGACAGCAGAAGTCGACATCAACCGACTGCCAGTCGATGGAGAATCGACAACCAATGGGAACAGAATTTCTATCGACCATAGTCCTGCAGAGATGAATAAACCAATAACCCCACCACCCTCACCTCCACCTCCACCTCTACCCCCACCACCTCCTGAGAGCAGTGACAATGGTTCAGACATGGGTCACGGATCAGCCCACATTCCTCTATATGAGGGGGTTGAGGACCCCAGACAACACTGGTTCATCTGCTAGTCGACTTGAACAAATGGCACAGTTCACCAGTGCCTTGAGAAAAATGGCATTGACCTAGTATATGACCTTTTCGGAAATACAACCTAGAGCAACCAAAGCCGAGATCAAGGCGCAATTTCTATCATTTTTCAAAACTCTAGATGCTAAACACCTGGCAGCGAAAAAACTAAAAAACAACATCACAAAAGCCAGGGGAAACCGTCTGCGACTATGATAAGCGCTAGAAAGACCTTCTGAGCCAGCTGGACTATGTTATAGATGAAGAGTTACTAATCCAGTGGTTTCTTGCAGGGTTATCTCAGAAAGTGAGTAGACACATCAGTCTAGAAACGTTCAAATCTTACGAAGACGCGCTAACAAAAGCTCTTCAAGTGGAGATGGATGAGGACATACCTGCTTACCCCACAGACCACAGATTGGAAGAATAGATCGAGAGTGTACAAAATTCTTTAAAGGAGTTAAACCTCAAGAATCAGAAGATCTAGTGCACCAAATGGTCGATGGTCGGCCACTCCAAAGACAACTGTCGACAGGACGTTCGATTCGTGCAGACCAAATCTTTTTGCGGCATTTTCCAGGAGCATGGGGATCACTCGACAAAAGAATTCCCATTTAACATGAAGAATGGCAAGGCCTCCTGGTGTGCCATCTACGAGACTAAAAATCATAACATGACCGACTGCCATTTGAACCTGAAGAACTGACAAAATTATCATGCAGCCTACCAAACCAACGCAGTTGCGCAAACTAACAAGAAAAACAATATAGCAAATTATCAGAACAGTCAGAGATATGACGGTCGACGATACAAGCGTCGGTACGACAATCGACGTGTAGGCTATGGAGGAAGGGGCCGATTCCCTAGGAATCGCGACAACTGACCGCGTCGACGCATCGAGTGCTTTACATGTTATAAAGAGGGACATCAGTATGCAGATTGTCCATATAAAGATAGAACTAACCTAAAATTTTGTACTCACTGTGGAGTAGGCCTGATCACTCACTAAAGGATTGTCTGGCTGGAACTGCGCCCCGGTTGGAACTCTGCCGTCGCTGAAACTTTTCCCACTCAACATTACCAACGTAGAATTGTGAATAAATACGAAGAAAAATGTTAATGTCTTGTCCTGTGTGCAAAAAAATGATTTAATAAACACAAAAAATTTGCATATTGTAACTCGATAAGGAACAAAAACAGCATCCGATAACCCAAGAATAAGTAAAATCAAAGAGAAACATGTCTATCCTGACCCACTGAAAGAAAAACAAACATACAAAGAAGAAACCAATGTATTCAAATAAATTGCACGACAAGAACATGTTCATGACATTCGACATAAGATAATAAACGAATTAATCCAGCTCGTACAAAAAGATAACTCAGTATCTCAGTTCATCGATTTTTTATATGAAATAAAATGTGCCAACTCTGAAAAACAAACAAAGAACATCTGCAGCTTAAATAAAAAAGACAAAGGTGATTCCAACCCACTTGTCGACCTGGAAATCGAAGGATACCATGTCCGATAAGTAGTGCTCGACTTCGGCTCACAAGTAAACATCATGACTTGTGACACTTGGGAACAAATGGGTAGACCTAGACTCTATGAGTCAGGAATATACCTAAAACTAGTCGACCAGGGCCTAATTGAACCTATTGGAGTCTAGAAAAATGTCGACACGACTACGAAAGGAATCTCGACCAAGGTCGACTTCGAAATCATTGACCCGAAGGAAGGATAGAGTTCCTTCCCAGCGTTAGTCAGCTGACCTTTGTGGTAGAAAGATGAAAGCATCGATATCCCTGGACAAGGAGCGAATCAAATTAAAAGGAAATGGAAAAAAGGTCATTGTACCCATTCATCCATCTCAAGGGGAACCCTGGACTGAACTTATCGATGAAGAAGTCGATACCCGACAACTCTACCAGATCCAAAACAATGCAGACTACACAGAACCAAATATCCATGGAGAACTTCATTTAGGCAACCAAGACTTAGTTGCTTATAATTAAGACACCGAATTATATGATTGGAAGATCAAGAATTATGAAACACAAGAAAGAGGGTGCTGGACTATACAAAAAGTGTAGAAACATCCCACCCAACAGTGCTTCATATTGTCCATTGTCCCAAAAATATTTGAGAAGAAAATTAGGGAATACCCTACCTTACAACCTACCAATGTAAATACTACACAACTACCAAGATACAAGGAAAGGGAATCACCAGTCATGCATGTCGAACAAGTTTCCAAAAATATTGGTGAACATGGCCGACTTCAAAGCCTAGTAGAAACTTTTACAGGACAAGCTTCTAGATGGTGGGATACCCATCAGACAAGACTGCAGACCTGGACAACTACTTCGAATTACTTTGTCAAAAGGTTTGGAGGAAACAAGTTAACCCAAAAAGCTCAGATACCTATATTCACTCAAGGACAGAACCCAGAGGATCATATTAAAATCTGTGAAAAAGAATGGAGAATACTTGGATACAAGGATGAACGAGCATGGCCACACTTGTTCCCATCAACCCTTGCCGACTTACCAAACAAATGGTACAAGATGGAAGAAGCTAGAGCTGAAACCTTCTTATGGCATGAACTCAGGGAAAATTTCATTAAATATTTCAACTTTATACCACAAAATGAAAACTTGGTCGAAACAACAAAACAGATTAAATAATTTATACAATCGACCAAAAACAAACCCTTAAAAGCTAACCGACAGACAATGAAATCTAACAATATCCAAACAAGGACAAAACCAAAGTCGACAAGACTACAGTTAGAAAACGAAAACACAGAAGGAAAAATATTTAGATGGAAATCCAACCATGTCGAAACAACCAAACCTATCTACACAATCCTGAAAGTAGAAACAACCGACAAATAGGTTACTGACAGAATGAATGCAGCCAACTTCCCTGCCACATTCTCACAGTTTAAGGAAGGAAGTCGACCGATCAATGAAGCCAAAGCACCAGAATGGCTAGATGCTAAAGTCAAAACTAAAGAGTTCGACATCTCCAATGATGATCGACCAAAAATGGAAAATATTGGCGACTACTAGAGTGAAGAACAGACCACCGAGATAGTGAAGACTACGAGCTCAACCTCTATATCAGCACCTTTGTGTCGGACAAGACACTGGTCGAACACACCGACTGACTTCAAATAACCATCAAACCTCCGACCGCAAAGAAGGCAGAACCCCAGAAGACAGAGCCACAGCCATAGCAGCAGGTAATTAATCCGGCTGCAGAAAGTGTTGTCCCGACCGACGAGCCAAGGGGGGAGACAGAGCCAGAAAACCCTGATTATGCTGTCACAAAAGGCATTATTCAAAAATTGTCAAAGGAGATAGCAGCGTCTAGGAAGAAGCTTAAGACACAGCAACAACAACAAGGTAAAGGTAAGCGCAATATTATCCTTGCAGACTCATCAAAATACGAGAAGGAACTGGAAGCCACAACCCTCGACATCATAGAGGATGCCGCAGCAAACAAGGTGCCAGTCGAAACCCAGCTCCAAAGATTCATCGATGCGGGAGCACAAGCAGGTCGACTAAAGAAAGCTAAGATTACGATGATGCCTAAAAATGTTGTCGATCTTGTGTCAACGCCTCCACCCCCATCACTGACAAAAATAACTGAGGAACAAGTACCAGCACCGCAGTCAGTAAGCCCCCTCGACTTATACAAAAGTGTGATGTCGAAAGAGGTGAAAGCAAAAGTCGAAAAAGATAGAGATTTGCAGGCTTTCATTGAGAAACTGCCTGAGTTATTTAAATCAGCTCAGAAGCTATCTACAAAAGCACCTCTCTTCACGGCCGGAGGATACCAACCCGGACCCGAATCCCAGTCCAAAACCACTGAGATAGGAAGATTGGCGACTTAGTTGGCTGATCGACTAAGTCGGCTCATCGAATTAGTCGACTGATCGACTAAGTCGGCTATCCTTCAAGTTGACTTATCGACTTGCTCCTTCTACAGTGTTTATGGAGAGATGGTATTATCTGAAGGATGTTTTGCTTGAAGGATCTCAACCATTCACTAAATCCCATGGAATGCATGTGTTCCAGTACCTAGAGATAGACCAGAGGTTCAATAGGGTTGTGAACAGAGCTATGTCTGAACATTCTATCCCCATGTGGTGGTCGAAGCTCCTTACTATCCAGGTATATCAGAATCCCAACTTGAATCATTCAAATCAGTTTTTTATGATCTCTGTGTGTAGGTGACCAAATTTGTTGAATGTGTGTTTGTTCAACTGTGAGCCATGTGGTTGGATACATGTTTGATAGCGTACCAACTGACCAAGCTATTTTTATGAAGGTATGCCAATGGATTTTTGTTGTTGGGTAATTTAATATTTCATATATGGTTCACCTCATTTTATCTTTAAAATGTTTTTTTTTCAGTGGATTTTGCATGATTGGAGTGATGATCTTTGCGTAAAGCTTTTGAAGAATTGTCACAAGGCATTGCCAAAGAAAGGGAAGGTGATTGTGGTGGATACCATCCTCTCGGTTGGTGCAAAAACATATATGTATGCTAGACAAGCATTTAATCTTAATTTAATGATGTTGGCATACATTCCGCGGGGCAAGGAGCGGACAGAGCAAGAATTCCAGGAACTGGATCATGAAGCAGGATTTGTAGGTGTTAATCCCATTTGCTGCATCAATGGAGTGTGGGTTATTGAGTTCCTCAAGTAACTCATTCCATGCCACTTTGTTTATATTTTCTATGGCTTATTGTACGATTTATCTTAAATTTGATTCCTCCCTCCCATATGGAATGGAATTAAATATTTTCAATTAAATTTGCCCTAAATAATTTCAATTAAATTTTGGTTGAACTTTTATTTGGAAGAAAAAATAAAATCTTATGACTGAACATAACATAGTTTGATCGAAACGTTAGAATGCATTTTTTATCTAATTCAATTCTATTTTTTATTGTTGAGGATGGCATGGATGGAATGGATGGCATGTCAGTATGCTTAGTTAGCCACTTAGTTTTATAAAGATTACTAGCTATTAAACAATAGCTAAACATTAAACTAATTATCAATTAGTTTTCTTTGTAAGTAATAAAAGCATTATATTAACAACAAAGAGAGTTACAAAGCTTCCAAAACATCTTCACTGCAAAAGGCCACTGAGTTATAGATCCCAATACATCCCATAGTTCTGCAGAGCTATCTTTGAAACTACCAGAGCTTCTCATTACATAACATAATCTATTACAATCTAACCAATTAACCCTTCCATCCCACTTATCACTATTAGACCCACTAACTCTATTAGACCATTGGACACCAAAAAAACCTCTATCTTGAACATAACTGGCATCCCAGAGAGGACTAGCCTCAGAACCCATAGTGGCTCGACAGATGCCATAGGTAATCCATATCTGGAACCACCGCAGCTTCGCAAGGCCATCCAACAAGGGGGGCCGACAACCAAATCTCGAGAGCCTCCAACACTACATCCATCTTCGCATTCATCCTGCTGGTCTCTGCATGGTGCTCCTACCAGCACTGAACCGTGGTATCATCCCCCTCCTCCTTCTGCATGCATTCCCATAAGATGTGGCCCATAAGATTCTTCATCACCCAAAATAGGGCTACAATCCTTTCATAGAGACCAAGACAGGATGCATTGTTTCTAGGGTCCATGATCCACTCCTCTGTCACTTTAGTTTTCAAGCTAAGCGTATCCTCATCTAGATTCTCCCACAAATGTCCTTCAATTCCTTTAATCCAGTCTTGGACCTCCATCGACAAACCTAGCTGACAATATTTAGCTTCCCATGCAGCTTTCTTCTGAGCGTGTGTGATATTCCTATGGGTGACTAGGGGAGGGCCATCCCGGTCCCTGCGAACCGAATTACCCTTACTTATCCCAATTGTGGATTTTCCCATCTCCATTTCCTCTCCTTCATGCAGGAAATTACCTCTTATAATCCACCACCTTTGCACCATGCACAAGGAAATTTTACCACAATGATGCATGGAGGCAGAGATACAAGTAATATATAGCAACTTCCTAATTTTCATGATGATTGCGAGGGTACCTCGACAGAGCTTAATCGTTCTCCTCTTAGTCCTGGCCATAAAATTCTCTCATAAATGTCGAGATCCGCCACCTTCCAAATTGAAATCCAACCTTATGAACAAACTTGCTGGAGTGACTCCACACATGAGCATACTCATAAGCTTTAAAGGGAATGGTCCAATCTTGGGTGATTCCATGAAGGTGGGTAACACTTTTTGGCCAAATTTGGCAATGAAAACCTGATTGTTTACTCATGTGCTAGATAGAAGCCCTTGAAATGCATATATGCCATGTGAATTTCAACTTGTAGTAAAAAAAAATTGTAGAATATTATGTTGGCTTCCCAATGATATTTGTTTTAAATATTTCGATGTCATTTAATGTGTGAAATTTTGCATTTAATGAACTGTGTGACCATAAAAATTTGAAGAAGTTAATAAGTGGCTCGTGTCCCACCCCAATAATTCAATCTTACATTAATAATTTGAATATATATATATATGAGCATGATCGACAAAAAATGCACTATGGTATGCATATTTTTTTGTTAATTTATTTCACAATATGCAATTATTTATTATTTTTTGAAAGGGACCACATCTAATTTCAGCATCATTTTATAGACATGTGTGTTCATCCCAGTCTTTTTTTCACTATTTTCAAAAATTGAAAACCAAGGATACCCTTTTGAAGATGACGCGCCGATGTGTGGGCTGTGCATTTTTAAGAAATTTTTGGATGCGTATTTTTTACCCTAAATATTTTTCTTTGAGCTTCTTCGAAGTTGATGTCAGGTTTTCTAAGTGCAAGTTTTAGAACGAATTA
This sequence comes from Pseudotsuga menziesii, assembly GCA_001517045.1. Taxonomy (NCBI): domain Eukaryota; kingdom Viridiplantae; phylum Streptophyta; class Pinopsida; order Pinales; family Pinaceae; genus Pseudotsuga; species Pseudotsuga menziesii. The sequence continues at coordinate 400,008 of LPNX010530825.1, forward strand.
AAAAAAAAACATATGAATGCCAAAACCCATGCGTGATACCTCAATGGATATTGGATTCAGTGATGAATCTATCGGTACAAACTCCGCTCAGTTATGTGCCATGAATGGCAGAGTTTACACCCCTGGAAGACACAGAGAAACATTGATTTGTCTATAAGAGGGATAATTCTCTATTTTTCAGGCCCTCGATTGAGGTATTCAAATCCCTCGATCAAGGTATTCAAATCCCTCGATAGAGGTTTTAAAAGAAGCTCAATCGAGGTTTTATTAAATACTCGATTAAGGGTCTAATAAACCCTCGATCAAGCTACTGTTAAAACCTCAATCGAGGTAGTTCTGAAACCCTTGATCAAGGTCCTATTTTTGTTAAATCCTAAACAAAAATGCCAGGGAATGAACTTAGGCACTGATGTGATTAATGTCATTCCAACTACCTTCCCAACCACATTTCCCACCCGAATTCCTAAAGGAATTCTATATAAATATAAAACATAAAACATAAACATGTTACTGATTTTATCCTTCACAATTGACTAACCTATTTGAAAGAATGCTTGTGTTCTAGTGCAAATTTAGCATTGTGTATTTTGCTTACATATTGTTGCAAGTATGAATTTGGATTGTTGATCAATCACAATGGGAAGGAAGAAACGTCGAAGTAAAATATCTACGCGAAATCAAAACAACACCGAAGAAATAAGAGAGAAAGATAGAGAAAAAAAGGGAAACAAAGAGTAATCTTGAGAGGAGAAGAAGTTGCAAATCAACCTATGACGGGAGAATCAAATGCCATTGCTAACAATTTTGGTATGATTTAAAAGTTATGCGATTTCATATTCATATATATAATTTCATTTTCATAGTGATCTAGTTCATATAATTTCATATTCATATAATTTCATATTGCATATTCATATATTCAATTTCATAGTTTTCTAGTTCATAATTTTTATATATATACATGTTAGATTGTTTAGAATTTAATTATAATTTTGTAATTGTAATTTTGCAATTAATTCATAAACTTATATACATTGTATGTGCATGTATTCATATATATGTATAATTGTATGTACATTGTATTATTTCATATTCACATATTCATATAATTTCATATTGCATATTCATATATTCAATTTCAGTGTTCTAGTTCATAATTCATATATATATATATATATATATATACATGTTAAATTGTTTAGAATTTAATTATAATTTTGTAAATGTAATTTTATAATTAATTCATAAACTTATATACATTGTATGTGCATGTATATATACATCCTTCTAAAACCACTTATGTACATGTGAAAGAATGGCATGTGTTCTGAAAGAATCGAAAAAAATGTTTAACCACTACACTAAATTACATTTATACAAAGTAAGTGTATTATAGTATGAGTAACTAGTTGTCCAATGAAATTAGAGAATGGTTGATGAATATATAGAATTATAGTGCATAATATTCTAGTATATAGTTCTAAATGAATATGCATACATCCATTAGCCTCGCATAACCTCACATACAAATTAATTTTATAATTTTATAATATAGCCTCACATGTAAATGGATTATAATTTGGGAAGAAACGGAGGCTACAGGAGCTTTCAACACTACAGCTATTGAAAGAGAAGAAAATGAAGTTGTCGCGTTATTGGGATGACAGAACGTAATTATTAATCCAAGATTGATGACAGAACGTAATCTTTGTGGACGGTGCTGATATGGTGAGATCGACGATTCTTGTTCAGCTTGAGGACGGAGCTGTCAGAATGTACTTGATCTTTGCTTAGGGTTGTCTGTGCCAATTTCCTTCCGTGGCAGGTTGATTTTGGATGTAGCGAAGCGGGGAGTTTATTTTTTTTCTATCCACAACGATTTGATTTATTTTTAGGGTTATCTTGTGATCTGCACTGACTTAGTTCTAATCTCACCATTAATTAGGATGTGATGGACTAAACTTTTTGATTTCCAAGTGGATGGGGACTGCCGTATCCTGATTTTAGCCGTAGATCTTTTTTATTGAGTCTTTATTTTGGTTTATTGTGATTAAGTGGTATCTCTAGGATGTCCCTTTGGGCAATAAAGACATTGGCCCACACTCCACTAAAAATAAGTCGATTCATTACTCAGTGTCGGGAGGTGGCATAAAAATAAAATGAATTCGACCGGACCTCATTTCTTCCTGTGAGCGATGTTGTGGAAGCTATGGTGTTTTCTCCGGATGTTGTTTTCATTCCTGTGCCGAATCCCTATTTGAAAAAGATGCGTATGGTGGAGGCTCCATTCATGTGCAGCAATATGGGTTTGAAGGGTTCAGATGATGACAGTCTAGGGCAGCTTACTATTTCGTATTGCGTTGCAGTCTCGGTTAAGTCACCACAGAAGTTGGCCCGAACTCCATTATTTGGTCGACGGGATTGCAATCGGTCTCAGGTGGAGGAATTAAATTCTTATGAGTAGGGCCAGTCCTCATTACAGTTTATGAATGATGCTGTGGGAGCTATGGTGTTTTCTCTGGAGGATCGATCTGTTCCTGTGCCGAATCCATGTTTGACGAAGAAGCAAATAGTTGATATGGTGGATGATTCATTGTGCAGTAATTTGGGGCTAAAGGTTTCTGCTGGAGACTGTCCAGGGTTGTTTTCTACAAAGATGGACGCTGATGTTTCGGTTATGCCTTAAAAGGTATTTAACCCTGATTTTTCCTCTGCTGTTTATGAGCCGATAGCTCCATTTGTTGGTCGGGAGGGATATGATGAAGAAACACCTGTGATTTCTCATTCTGAGATTTTGCATTTGGCATTGGGATGTCCTATGGTTTTGGAGTCGAGCTTAGACTTTGTTTGTGATACTCCGGATTTGGAGGATTTCGGTCTTGATATTAGTCTTGAGAAGGGTTTTATGTCTGAGGACCTCAGCGAGGGTTTGAAGTCCATGAAGGGTTTCAATGGGTCCTCCTTTGAGGTTTTTGATGGGGTTCGTAGTGTACCTACTTATGTGGAAATAGTGCAAAGTTTTTCGGTGGCCCTGGAATCTTTACGCTTACCGTCTGTCCATAAGCGTAGCAAAAAACCTGTCCACAAAGTGGAAGTATCGCTCTTGGTGGTTGGAGAGGATATTGCCTTGAATGATATTGTGCTTACCAATGCACTTATGTTGGTAGGAAGATTTGGAGGTCGCAGAGTCTCTCTGGATGGGGTAAAGAATTGGGTTCTTGGCACTTGAGAGAATATCACCTATCCAAACATTTTTGTTCTACCTAGGGGATGGCTGGCTTTCAAATTCAAATTCGAGGAAGATGCTGCTCATATTCTGGCGGGGGTTTGGAAATGGAACTTTTCTAGTTTGATGCTCAAACGCTCGACTCCACTTTTTGATCCACGGAATGAGAGGTATGACTCGATGCCTATTTGGGTAAAACTACCTAACTTACCTTTTGAGTTCTGGTCTTTGGAATTTCTCAAACTCATTGGTAATACCCTAGGGACTTTCCTGGAAGCTGATCTATCTTTTTTAGATTTAGGGGTGTGTTGTCTGGGGAGGGTTTTGGTTTTATTGAACCTTCGGAATGGACTAGAAGCTGATATTGATATAAATCATGGGGACACTATTTTTAATCAAACTTTGGATTATGTAGGTATATCTTTCAAATGTAACAGATGTCACAGTTATGGTCATTTGGTTTCTCTTTGTCATTTATCCTTGAAAAGGAATTATCGTGATGAGATTAAACCAAAATTTGTGTGGAGAGTTAGAAAACCTATGGTTTCTGTTGACTTTGATGAGGTGAGGATTGATTCTCTGAGACCTAGGGATAAGGGTTTGGATATATCTTGTGACGAAAATGTTTCATTTGTTCCTCATTCCCATGTCATTTAACACTTTTTTGTGCTTTTGGACTTTTTGTCCTTTTGCGTCCTCCTCATGCCTTTATTTCTGAATTTTTATTCAGGCTCCTCTATCCATAGTGTCCTTTTGTGTGAGAGATGTATTTAATTTTCAGCTCATGGACAGAGAAGAACTTTTGGCAATTTTGTACTTATACGATTTAGTAATTTGTTTTGATACATATTGCTTTCTTAGGAGTTTTGACTCTTCTTAACCTTTTGGGATTTCAATTCTTGGCATGGGATCATTTATATATAATATATTGTTTACCCTACTTCCTTTTCATGGGTCTTTTGCTGCCACCCCCTAGGGCATTTTTAAGTATGAGATGGATGGAGCCTCGAAATAGTATTCCAGGCCTTTTGATCTTGAGTTATTTTACAGGGATTAAATATGACTTCAATGTGTTCATAGCCATTGAGTAAAACTGCTAAACTAGAAGAAATTCTATCAGATAAAACAATAATACACAGTCTTATAAACAAGGATTTAGTTCATCCATAAATATGATGTTCTCCATGCAACCAAAAGTTTGCTTCTTTTTATTGAAATCAAACAAAATCTAAAAAAAGAAAACATAAATGAAATAAATCAAAGTAAAAAACCAAATCAATTTATTTATGTACAAAACAAGAAACAAAAATCAGGAAAAATAAGGTTTGAGAACTAAACCATTAACTAGTAAGTTCTCCTCCCACCCCTGTAAATCTTGCAATTTATAGGTTGAGGGGCCAAGTTTTTCCACAATCTAAAAAGGACCTACCCATAACTGTTGAAACTTCATTTGCTTCCCCTTTTCATCATGCGGGTGATCCCATTTAAGAACCAGGTCTCCCACTTCAAATTCCTTTATTCCAACTTTGTGCTTATCAAACCACCTTTTCACTACTTCCTATTGTTGCTTAAAACATTATTTGGCCTTGGATCTAAACTCTTCAGCCTTCAACAGATTATATATTATGAGTTGCAGGATTTCATTATCTGTGCCTCTAGATCTTGAGCTATTATGGAAGATGGTAGCATAATGTTAGTAAGAAGTATAGCCTCTTTTCCATAAACAAGGGTATACGGTGACACACCTAAGGAATTCTTGGGTGTGACCCTATCATCCCAAAGAGCATTCGGTAGTGCTAAATTCCAACTTCTTTGGTTTTCTATGACAGTCTTTTTTAAGATCGTAATCAAATTCTTGTTTGTAGATTCTGCCAAACCATTCCCTTGTGGGTAGTAGTTGGTAGAATAATGCAACTTAATTCCTTTTTCATGAGAAAATGCAGTTAATCTAATGGAAGAAAAATAAGTAGCATTATCTAAAACCAGGGAAATTGGAACCCCAAACCTGGTCATAATATGATCTTGCAGGAAATCCATGACCGCATCTTCATTGAATTTACGTAATGGAATGGTCTCGACCCATCTAGTGAAGCAGTCAGTTGCTGTTAAAATATATTTGTGCTGCAAGGAAGAATTTGGTTTTATTTCTTCGATGATATCAATTCTCCATTGCTCAAATGGTTCTGTTATCATCACAGGATTCAATGGTCTTGCTGCTTTGGCTTGTCTTCCCCCACACCTCCGGCAGATATCACATTTTCTAACATGGGCATGAGCATCCTTGAACAGCGTGGGCCAATAGTATCCGGCTCTAAGAATCTTGTGGGCTGTCATATCTCCAGAAAAATGGCCTCCAACAGGCCCATCATGTAACTATTCTATGACCATTTTTGCGTCTTCCTTCTCTAAGAATCTAAGAAGGACTCCATCATAATTCTTTTTGAATAAAATTCCATCAATAATATAATACGCAGCTGATTTAAGGCACAACGCTCTTCTCTGCTTGGAATTCCAATGTTCTCGAAACAAACCTTCCTGAAGGTAATGAACAAGGTCTCGGTATCAAGAATCTGGAGCTGTGAAAAGAGGACATGCATCCATCACATGTAACTCTGCTTCATTTTCCCAATTGTTTTCTTCATTGTTATTACCTTCAGCCATTAGTTTGTAAAGCCCTTTCCCTTTAACTATGGAGGATGGCTTGAATTCAAGCTGTTACCCAGTTGCCTCTTCTTTCTCCTAATTCCTTTTGTATGGAAAGAGACCTCACAGCTGGGTGTGGAACTATTACCTTTGTCCGGTTCTTAAGTATGTATGGCCTGAATTGTTTTACCGCTTTGAAAACTACATAATCTTGTTTATCCATAGCTAGGTAATTCAATTCATCCCCTTACAGACCAGTGCTCATAAATGATATGGGGAACTCATCTCCCCCATATTCCTTCTAAGTAAGCACTGCTGCCGGTGAATCATTAGATGCGAAAGTGTACAAAATAAAATCCTTCTCGAAATCCAAACTTTTGAGAGAGGGTGCATGAGAAATAGATGTCTTTATTTTACTGAATGCATTCTTCTCTACATCAATCCACTTGAATTGTACACTTTGTTTTACCATTTGATACAAAGGTTTAACAATTTGAGCGAAATCCGGTACAAACCCTCGCACGAAATTTATTGTCCCCATAAATGATTGCATACCTTTTTTATTATGGGGTAAGGGGATCTGTTCAATAGCTTTGATCCTTTCTGGGTCTATGGATATCCTCTTTTTATAAATGACGTGACCTAGTAGCTTTCCTTATATAACAACAAACACACACTTCTTGGGGTTCAGCGAGATACCATATTTTTGGCAACGCTCGAAAATATGTTTTAGATGAAATGCATGTTCTTCTCTCTTCTTTGAAAATATTATGATGTCATCGAGGTATACCACAACACTGTGGCCAATTAGACCACAGAAATCTATATCCATAGCCCTTTGGAAATTAGCCGCAGCGTTTATGAGTCCAAAGGGTATCCTTCTATAAGCAAAAGTCCCCCATCTTGTTTTAAATGTAGTTTTAAGTCTGTCTTCTTCAGCTACTAACACATGATTATTTCCAGAGAATACAACTAATAAAGAAAATAAAACAGAACCTGAAACCATTTGCAATATCTGTTCCATGGGTGGGACTGGATAATTGTCTTTATCCAAAGTGTGATTTAAGTTTCTGAAATCCACACATAGCCTGATTTCTCCATATTTCTTTCTTACTGGTACCAAATTTGAAACCCATTCTGAGTGTCTGATTTTGAATATAATTTTGGCATCCAATAATTTCTTCACTTCACTCTGAATTAACGGCTCCAGTTTTGGATGCATTTTTCTTAAAAGCTGCTAATAAGGCTTGACTCCAGATCTAATAGGGATAACATGCTGAATAATCTTGGTGTCATATGTCTTCAGATCTTCATATGTCCAGGCAAAAACATATTTGTATTGCTTGAACAAAATGATGAACTTATTTCTTTCACTGGGGAGCAACATTTTCCCAAATTCATGTATTTGGGTTCAACTTGAGCTCCTAAATTTATCACCTCGAATTGTAAAGACGAGCTATGAGTCTTGACATTTGCTAGTCTTCTGAATTTATTGTTTAGATCAAACATTCGCTCTAATGTCCTGACTCCTTTAGGAATAGAATTGTTGAAATTTAGCTCAGCTTGGTGTTCTTCATCATCGATTATTGACCCTTTGATAGTCTCGTCATTTGTCAAACATTCCAAAATATGCTGATCATCATCAAAAACTCGTAAATTTTTAATCATGTCTAGAACTGAAGGCCTGAAAAGTAATTCAATAGAACACCTGTTATTAGAGGGTACAAGCCTTGCAGCTGAGGTAGCTAACAAGTTAGCTGCTGCATTCTTTAGTCTAGGAATAGATACAATATTAAATGCAAGAAAATTTGTCAGCAAATCCCATACTTCATTCTAATAAGCCTTTAAATGAGGTGATATGCAATGTATCTGTTTTCAAATTTGCTTTACAATTATTTCAAAATCTCCATACACTTTCAGATCATTTTCTACTTTTAATTCAATTGCTTTTCTTAGTCCTTGAACTAATGCTTCGTATTCGGTTGTCTTATTGGTACATTCAAACTCTAACCTATATGAAAGAAAATGTTTATTTTTCTTTGGATCAATCAGGACACAGCCAGCTCCTGATCCTTCCAAATTTTTAGATCTATCAAAGAAAAGTGTCCAAAAATTATCTACTACTACTGTACATGAATCAACATCTACATCTAAAGCTAAGTCTACTATTTTACAATCAATTTCTTCAGCCTGTGAAAACTGAAAGAGATCAGGCTAGGTGTCTGATGTACCGTTGGCTTCTTCCACTTGGTAGTTTCCCAGTTCTAGTTCAATGAAGTAATTCCCCAATACAAAATTCACTTGTTCATTCTTACCCTCCTGCTAAGTAACATTGTGCTTCATGTGGGGTTCTCTTAATACTTTAATTTGATTGGGCCTTCCCTTGTACGGAAACCACATATGTGACTAATCTGAAGCAAAATACCTATTTAGCTTTGCTGACCAATCCCGACTCAAAACAAGTCCATAAGCTTTAGGTATGTCTGCTACTACAATATCTATGCACTGACATACCTTTTCATTTGAAGATAGTCGAATCAAAACCTCCTCCATTTCCCCAATTACCTTCACATTTGTTCTGTCTAACCGAATAACCTGCCAGGTAGATGGTTTAGGCTGTCCATTCATCTTTTTGCAGACTAAAAGCGGCATAACATTTATAGACGCCCCTAAGTCAACTAAACAGTTGTGTATGTTATGGTTGAAAATTTCAAAAGTCAAGATAAATGGTGGAGTTTTGCATTTAGGATTACTTCCCACACTTGCTTGACCAATTTCCTCTTCTTCCGGTTGATTATTGGTGGGAAGCTTTTCATCAGGAATCTCAAGTGCTTTTAACAATCTTTCTTTCTGCTGAGGCATATTACACATTTCAAATAGCGAGATAATTTCCTTAGCCCTCTTAATATCTTCCACAATGTCATATTCCATCTTATGCTCTTTGAGATTCTTTTTTACATCATCATCCTTCTCTTCAATGGGCTCAATAGGCATGTTGATTTTCCTTGGATCCTGACTCGTAATGGTGAATTTAGGTATTTTTTCAGCCGTGGTAGTTTTCTTAATTTTCTTTACGTTCTCTTGAAGTCTCTTAATTTTCGGGATTACTGATCTGTCTTTACTTAAAAAGCCTTGACTTCTTGTTGTCACATTTGTTTCTGTTGTTTCTTCTTCTTCTTTATCAAAAAGTGAGACGCAGTCCCATAAAACCAAAGCATCATCCTCTTGTTTTTCTATGGGTTTACTATTCTTTTCTCCTTCATCATCAAATTCTGTTAATTTAGAGTCCAATAGCTGATTCATAACTAATGTCATCGAATTTATCCATTGAGGACAATTTTTTTCAAAATGGGGCTGTTGATGAAAAGTGCAAAAGTTATCCATACCTACCTCTATCAAGTTCATTGTTGCAGGACTATGTGGAGGAGGTTTAGACTGATTGTTATCCTCTCGTCTCTTGTAGTAAGGCTTATAGGATTTCTGAACTTCCCTTTCCTTTTCCAAATCTATTATTCTGTTAGAAAGTTTCTGCATCATTTTTACCATCCCCTCAAAGTCATGTGACTGTTGTTCCTTGGGATTAGTAAATAATAAGGATTTCTTACCAAAAGTTTTTTCTCCCAACTGCTTAGGATAGTCTTCTATGCTCTCTTTTTCAGCTTCTACTCTCTCTGCCTATTCATATGTTTCTGATAATGTAGGTTTGACTTGCATCTTGGAAAACATGGCCAAGTCACGCCCTAAAGCTGAAGTATAATACTCAATCAAAACTTTATCAGAGGGCTTATTAGTTGCAGAGAAATTCTTAAGATAAGTAGCAAACCTTTGGGTAAAACTATGCACCTTTTCTTTTCTTTCTTTCTTTAAAGCGCACAGTCTTTTCATGAGAGTTGCATGAGTCTTTTGGGCTGCATATTTGCTTCTGAATATCCTTTCAAAAGTATCCCAGTCTAGGATTGAGTTTGCAAGAAGACCAAAATACCATGAGGCTGCTGTCCCTTTCAGGGTATGTGGAAATAATCTGCAAACTACATCTTCATGATCTCCAGCCTTTAGCCCTTCTATAGCCAAGTAGAAGCTTTGCAAGTGATCATCTACTAAAATATTTTCACTTGGGTCAAACTTAGGTAGCATTTTTTCAAAAGTCTGAGGTAAGTCATGCAAAGGAGGTTTTAGGTTCAAAGGTGATCTGGCTTTCCAAGCAGGTTGTGGATTTGGTGGGTTAGGTGGTTGATTAGCGTTTACGCCTGCCATGAGTCTGGGTGGAGAGTGAGGTGGTGAATGAATAGGAGTATGAACAAGTGAACAGCAAGGTGCATTTGGGCCTGCTTGATTCAAAGGCTGAACAACTTCCTATAAGGTTGTTTCTACCAATTCTTCCAATTCTCCAACCAAACTGATTCTTCCAATATAGGACGGTCTTTTTTCTTATACTCTCTTCTGGGTAAATCAGGGACAATCGGTAATCCTCCGATCTTCTTCACATAATCCCTAGTGTGTCTTCTCAGATCATTTACAACTTCGTTATCCATAGAATATAAATGTTCTCTATCCTTTTGTTTAGGAATCGGATTGGGAAAAGAACTGCTTCCAAAACTATCACTGGTGGAGTAATTTCGAGGAAATGGGTTTCCTCGGCCAGCCATGCACTGGCGGCCCTCCTTCTAGTGCCAAAACTGTTGAGGCCTGGAAAATCGCAGGCAACAACAGTAAGGGATTCTCCCCAGGAAACGTTCCCAACTAGCCCGTGACTATTTGGTATGGGGAATCCGTTCGGTTTGCGATCCGGCTACCGTAGGTCAAGTAACATAAATAAAAGTTTTTACCAGTTGCAGCCCGGTCCACCGTGTATATTTCTGTGTTTTTAGTTTTAAGTATGAGATGCAAGTGCCTATCTAAAATGCAGATTGATCAAGAGTACGAGGACCGGTCACAATGTGATGCACAGGTTCTTAGTTTTTAGTTTTAAGTATGAGATGCAAGTGCCTATCTAAAATGCAGATTGATCAAGAGTACGAGGACCGGTCACAATGTGATGCACAGGTTCTTACCTTTCGTCTTAAACTCTCTCGCATCTAAATCACACACAGCAAGAAATTAAAACTAACTACCTAACCTATCCCTAGGGAGCAAGATTATGATTCATTAATGAGTAATGTATTTTGTACATGCATTATGAACAATCACAGATAGCTGATACTTCTTTCAAAACACATGAACATTTAAAGATATTTTGACAACCAAATAGCCAATTGTTTATGAACAACATTCATTACTCATAGTGGAAATTTTCATAAAATAAACCAGAGAGCATTCATACAAGAACATAGGTTCAACAAGTTAGAATGATCTCACAGTTAATGGAAAAAAGGCTGAAAACGAAATAGTTCCTCTTACAACATGTTCTCACAAGTCTAACTGGGAAAAATTCCCCTTTTCCTCTAACTTTCCTATATTTATACAAAAACAGCAAAACTCTTGGACTACCCCTCAGTGAACTTTGGGCTCCTCAACTGTTTAATCTCACTATTTTGTCCTTTTGTGAGTGCTCATGATTTAGACAATACGTTACATTTCATTAGAAGCTAATAACCGTTTTATAACGAGAGACTAGCTCAATCAGTGATCAACTTTTCCTTGAGCTTCCCTTCCTCTTTGGCTTCTAGATATATCTTCTTTGTAGTAGTAATCATCAATTGGATCTGAAAAAAAATCTCCCAGGTCTGTCTGCAATTAAAACAAAAAACTCATCATTTATCCGACCACTTTCAATAAAACGTAAACCATACTACCAATAAAAATGAGCATCAAAAGTGAAACTCCGTACTGTGTTTTCAACGTGAAAACCTTAACTAAATCAAAACAGAAAATTTTTCGTCGCCCATGGCGGGAAAAACTAAGCATCCGATAGATACAATCCTCATCGGCGAATGGAAAACTAAGGATCGGGCGATTATCCCGCTAAGGAGCCGCAATGGTGGGTGACACACATACTATGGGTTCCGCAATAAAATAAAACAATTGGTGAAAATCAAACATCGGTAAAAAATAGAAAAACCACGCCGGATGGTTAGTCTGCTCCGGAGCCACAACGACGGGATTTAAATAGACTACGACTTCCGCAAAACACGAAACCGTCGACGATCGGAACAGCCAATGCTTAATCCCCGGATCAGAAACTAACACAATTCCCATAGCGAAAAGAGCAAAACCAATAAAACATGAAATCAGCGCAAGTAAACCCTAAACTGTCAGAACATTTATTATTTATCCTCTGAAACAGCGGCTGCATAGATGACTACAGCTCCAAAACAAAAATCAACTGACTTCCAATAGTGTTAAAACAAATCACTGAAACACAAAAAATCATAAAAACATTAAGTGCTCGGGAGACTTTGAATTTATGCAGCGGTTAAAACAGTTCGTTTCATCTCTAAAACAACAGTGGCACATAGAACTAAAACCCCGATTCAATCTTCAACAAAAAATATAACAGTGATAAAACCAAATTATTGAAAAAGATTAAAATGCTAAGTCCCATAGTCAAAAGCATTGACAGTTTTAGATCATTCGTCTTCCGAGAGGCTCGACAATTTACCTTAAACCAACCTCAAAAAGATCAAACTCGCAGCAAAGGAACAACAAAGTTTAGCAATCCCAACAAGTCCAATAAAGACAAAATTTAAAAGGAGGGTCCAATTTTTTTTTAAAATTTGGGAAAACGTTGCAGCTGCAACACATACATAACTCAGGATGATTATAACACAAGGTCTTCTGAGAATGATAATTCACCCTAAAGAATACGTTTATTCCA
>LPNX010530847.1:11679-88682 GCA_001517045.1 Pseudotsuga menziesii
TTTTGGTTTAATTTTCATTTTATTTGAAGTAACTCTTTTGTTTTGAGTTAGATTATTCGCTTCCTTTAGGAAAATGTTTGGTTGTTAGGTAAACTTTTGAGCTTGGTTTTTGTATTTCTGCTTTGCTTTTTGACCCTTTACATTTTTAAATGGGTTTTGAAAGTCATTTTATCAGATGTGGATTCACTAAGCATACTTTGAGCATATCTATCACTCAAGCAGCTTTTAAAACCTTATACAAAACGCCTAAAAGCTGAAAAACCGCGAGAAAATAGCACTAAAATTATTCTTGTAGCGCTGGAGCGAAAAATCACCAAAGGCGCGCTACAAGAATATCGCGGCCTTCTTTTTTCCCAATTTTCTAGCAAAATTTCATCTTGATTTCAGTCGGTGAATGACTAATCCCATGTTGTGAGTTGTTTGCTACGTGTGAACTGCAGATTTATCATGATTCTAAGTGTTCCCAAGTCATGAAGCAAATCATGGCCATCATTACTCCTAATGCGGTTTGGTTTGACAGTTAGCAGCGAATTTCTGTCTAATGTGGCATGATTTGTCATTTACATGCACTGTCGAAGGCGAAAGAGTTCGTGGGGTGACCATAAATGCTAAAAAACTGGATTGTGTCGCTGCAGAACAGAGGCAAGGTTATGAAGGCTAACGAAAAATTAGGGCTTTTTAATTCCGATACTTGTAGTCAAATTGATTATTGGAGGACATCTGTACACTTGAGGAGAAGCAGTTGATAGCTCAGGACGTGAGTTTAAACCACTGCAGTCGATTAGTTAGCAGGTATTTCATGATAAACCCATATACCTGGGAATTTGGGGGTTTTTTCGGCAGGCTTCGTTTTATCAAAATTGATCGATGTAAATTTTAAAATGTGCCATGAAATGAAAATTCATGCAAGGAAGTAGCTTCTTGGGTCATGTTGAGATGCTATTTTAAGGTGAAGACTGAAAATTAGTTTATTATTGGACTATGTATTTGTTGAAGTTTCAAGGAGGCAGGGTCGAAAACTGTGTATGTCATGAGGATTTAAATATCAATACTGCTGCTGGTGCAACATAAGAGATAAATTTTGGACTTTTAAGACAATATGAAGACCTAGGCAGCCTAAACACTTAGTTTTCACTACATGATTTAAAGCTGATCAGTTGGTCTTGAGGTCAAGTTTGGAATAAGAAATGAACAGAGTATAAGATTATCATCCTTGTCTTTTCAACACAAGTTTCCTATCTGCAGATTAAGGAGAGTCCCTTTTTTCTGAATGAATAATCTACATGATACCTATTTCCTCAACAATACAGAAGGAACTGAATGTTTTAAAGTTGCAGGGAGGTTTAAGTTGTTAGGTGTGGAAATTTATTGTTTCTTAAAGCAGATGGAAATAACGAGGAGTTGATAATAGATGAAAGCCTAGTACCAGCTTGCTATTTACACTGTTGAGAGCTGAAAGTAATAAGTTTGAGATTGTTGTTGCTTTATATTCCTCTCATACAACTTCTGAGCAGTCTGCAATCAATTTAGAAGGTTTCCAGCAGAGAAGAGTTTCGAATAAAGCAGACATCTGTCAGATAAAAAACTGAAACCTAAAGCCATATAGTTTCCACCCCTGGAAGAAAAATATGGGCAAGAATGGTAAAAGTGGTAAAGTGAACAGGGCTGAACCCTCTGATATAACTTGGGTTGAGAACCTCCCTAGATGTGTTGAATTGTTTCAATAGGTAGGTTGGATGGATTTCTTCAGGAGGTTAGATGGGTATGATGCAGAGGTGTCCTGTAAGTTTGCTCAAGGTTTAAAAAATGACATGGTAGCCTTTGGTACTCTCAAATTCAAGCTGACGGTAGAGCTGATCTCAAAATCCACAGGAATTAAGAACGAGGGTGAACCATGGTTTAAGAAGCTGCCTTTTGACTTTGAACCATAGAGATACCTATTACCTAATATCACTCCTGAATGGAATAAAGGAATCCCTATTCAGAATTTCAGAAAAGAATGGGTTGATCCAATCAGGATACTGCAAAGCTATGTTACTTGCGAGGGTAGGTATGCATATGTATTCAAGTATCACTTTAGATTCCTTCAACATATGGTGGGAGTCTCAAAAATGAACCTGCCTTTCTTCGTTTTGAAGAGCCTGCAGAAAATGTCTAGTAGGATTAAGCAGCATGAAGACCATACATATCAGTCAATTTTTCATCATGGACTGATCAAGTTAATCATCAGTACTGTGTTGCAGCATGAAGGTAAAACTTGGGACTTTTTTCTATTTTGGTCAGGTTTTCATGTCAAACAGGAAGATCAGCAGCCTAAGAGGAAAACAGATAAAGGGAAGGTGATGATGAAGAAATTAGGTCTGAAGCCTAAGCTTGAGGATAAAGAAGAAGTCAAAGTTGAGAAGATATCAGAACAGGTGGAGGAGGATAGAAAACCCAAGTTGTTTTCAACCAATCTTAAAGGCAAGTATTCACTGTTTGAAGATAAGGAAGAGAAACCTGAGCAGTACTTGGCACTTGCAAAGGATTATCATGAAGAGAAAATTGTTGATAGAAACGAGATTGCTGTACCTAAGGAGGATATTCAGACTCAACAAAGAAGCCCAATTACAATTCTTCTAGATGATGAAGGATACTTATTGGAGGATGAGCAGCTCATTTCTAAAGTAGAACTCAAGGTTGAAATAGGCAAAGAAATTCCTACCTCATGTAGCAAAGCAACAAACCCTAGCAGAAAGAAAAATAAACTTGAAGTAGTGGAATTGGCTGCTATCCAGCATCAGGGAAAGGAGCTGAAAATGTTGGGAGAGACAACATCTTATTGGAGACCTAAGACTAGGTCGAGGAACAAACTAAGACTAAACATGAAGAAATTGCTTAATCCCAGGTTAAACACAAATGAAGTTACTGTATTAGATGATATATCTCCTGATGAAAATGTAGAGGTTAAGAAAGTTAGCAGAAAAGAGAAGAAGCCAGCAGCTGTAAAACCTTCATATGTGCATCCTGCAAAAGCCAAGAGCTCATCAAAATCATTAGAAGATTCAAGTCAGCCTATACCTCAATTATCTGAAATCTTTCTTGAAATAAGAAGTGATCTTTTGAAGCAGCCACAATCAAAAGAAGAAGCTCCTTCAGTTGAGGTAACAGGTGAGGAAAATCCTAGTATTATAGACACTTCTATGGACCCATTAATTGATGATGCAGATATCTTCAAGAGGCTAGACATTCCTTGGAAGCCCACAGATGAACAAGAAGCTATGACATAAAAGGTCATTGATACAGACAAAGAGAACTTGTAGAAGACTGTCAGGCAGTATAGGCAACATATGAATTACATGCAGGATGTTAATGATCGATTAATGATGGCCAATAGGAGGTTGAGAGAAGACCTACAAGATGTAAATGATCATTTCCAGGAGTTGACAGCAGTAGCAAAGGAAGCACTAAAGAGGAAAAGGGCTACTGATATGCATTGTACAGAGTTGGAAAGAACAGTCCAGGACCTGCAGCAGAGAAACAAGGAGCTTACCAAGAAGATAGATGACATGGAGCAGGAGCAGAAGAAGGCTAAGAGGAAAGACCAAGCTCTAGATGGAATTGCTTTCTTAGCTGAGGCAGCGAAGAGGCTTTGAGATAGTTGTCCATTTAGTTAGTTGTTATCTTTTGATAAACACATATGTTAGTGATTTACTATTGTTAGCATATTTTGTAATTTTGTAAGTTTATACTTTTTACTTTACCTCAACGAGTTGATAGAGGCAGTTAAGGTTTTATACCCAACTGATTTTGTAAAGAAACACTATTTAGACAGATAGAGAGATCTTGGAAGGGGTTCGATTTTTGGGAGCTTCCAGGAGGTCTTCAAACTTAGTTGATTTTCAGACTTGTTCATGAGTAAGGTACAAAAACTCTTGTATGCAGTAGTTGATGAAACTATGAGATATATTTGACTTTTACCCTTCAGTTCTCAGTATTGGCTTCATTTTTCATCTTGTTTAGTTTCTTAAATTGATAGATTGATTGACTGGTTTATGATTATATGCTGGTAATGCCTGTGATTTATGTATGAACCTCAATACTGTTTCTGTTTGATCTTGTTAGATATATCATGCATCTTTATCTTCTATTGCTTATGATTCAGTAGTTACTTTACTTATGAATGTATTCCCCGACTGTTCTCAAAGTTCACAACCAAAAACACATTATAGAATCCCTAAAACCTTATCTGTTTTATTGAATTTTGTTTGAGATTGTGTTTGCTTGTTTCTCTAGCCTTGGAAACAATTTCTAGCACAAACATCTTTGGCGTCATTGCTAAGGATGAAGCTGAAGCATATCTTCCCTGGGATACTTATCAGTTTTCCTGGTTTAAGAGGTGGAATTAAACCAACACTTTGAAGGTTATTTTTCACCAAGTTGTCACAGTGGCTTCTAGAGGAATTGGAACCAAAAACAAACCTACTTCTCCATTGCAATTGGGTGTGACAGACCCTAAACAGATCTTGGAAACAGGAAGAAAACTGAGAAGGTCTCAATCTTTACCAGCCTCCTGTGACCCTGACCAGTTGGGTGCTTCATTTCATTCAGCTGAAGACTCACCTTGGATAAAACCTACCATTCCTGAGAGCACTTTTCAAATTTTTACCAATCCTGAAACCTTTTTGAAAGCCAAGACTGCTTCTCCTGGTAAAATACCTCTCTTTCAGCTGAAAATAGGAAAGAGTCCTTTTAACAAGTTCCAGTCAAGCTTCCTCATCTTCAAAACCTATCAGTACAAAAATGGCAGCCCAAAACCCTCCCATGGATATGATGGACCGCATGGTTGCAGCCAGGTATGCACCCTTAGTCTTACCTTAGCCTTTACATGTGTTGCCTAGACATGATTACCAAAAGTATATGCCTAGGTTCAATGGACAGGGGGAAACCACTGCTGAAAAACACTGGGAGGATTTCCTCAGCTATGCTGACAATCAAAACATTGAGATAAAAGATGTATGGATGAGGGTTTTTGTTTAGAGCCTTGATGGGGATGTAAGGAAGTGGTTCAGAGAGTTTCCTGCCAACTCAATCACAATAATTGAAGAACTTCATGATCTTTTCCTGAGGCAATGGGGAGACACAAAGGACCACACCTACTATATAATTGAGTTTGGAGCTCTCAGAAGAAAAAAAGATGAGACTGTTGCTGATTTTTCCAAAAGGTTTAACAAAATGTATAGTAAGATTCCAGCAGAAATTAAACCTACTGAAACATCATCTAAGCTTACCTATGCAAATGCCTTTGATCACGAATTCTCTTTATTACTGAGAGAAAGGAGATCTATCACTCTGCTGAACGTGCAAGATGCAACATTGGAGGTAGAGTCCAATTTACTGGCTTCAAACAAACTTAAGAAAGAAACACCCCAACAGATTTATGAAAGACAAGGAAAGAAGGAAGCTATTTCAACAAGTGCTTCTCCTCAGTCTGCAGAAGCCAAGATAGATGAGATGGAAAAAATGGTAAAGATTCTTACTGCCAAACTGAATAAATTAGAGCTTGAAAATAATTCTACCAAACCTGCTCCAGAAGCTGAAAGGAACCCAAATAACCAGAATCAGTTGAGGAGGCAGTTTGCTCCTAGATTTATGCCAAGAGAGTGCAGGAACAATGACATCCAGCGAGAAAGGAGAGAGAATGAAGATCAAAGAGTTCCCCCACCTCTTCAAAATAATGTAGTTGATGAAAAATAAGTTGATGAACAACTGATCTTTGAAGAGACTGTGACTGATCAAGATATGAACCACTTTGGAGATGGGTTGTCTACAGGTTTTGTTACTGAAGAAGATTTTCTAAATTCAGAATATTACGATGCTGATATGTTTGAAACTGAAGATAATTTAGGCTTGGAAAACACTACTGTAACTGCTGCTGTTCATCAAAATGGACCTAAGAAGACCATAAATCTCAGATCAGGCCCAAAACAAGTGGTCCAAGCCCCCAAGAAGAAGGCTGCTGCTCTTGCTGCAAATGCTCCTACTCCAAATGTTCCTACTGCACAAGTACCTGATCCTGTTACAGAAAAGAAGCAATCTGCAGAAAAATCCAAGAAGAATGCTGAAATTGAAGAGGTAAACAAATATGTCCAGAATTTTAGTTTGGAGAATGAACTAGGGAAGCTGAAAATTCCTGTACCTTTGACTGAGTTACATTAGAGGAATTTTGGGGTCTAAAATGAGCCTCCTAAGGAAAATAATAAAATAATAGTTAAAATAATAAAATAATAGTTAAAATAATAAAATAATATTGATTAATTTTGGAGGAAGAAAGAAAAAAACTACTTTTTGTGTTCGTATTTTCGACATATCTCCCTGTGTTTTTACTCAAATTTCGATCGGGAGAGCTCGTTGGATGCGGAATTTGATTCCACATCCAACGATTACCCACATTGCATACTTTTGATGGACCCCGCTACCCCAAAAACAAGAAATACCTGAAAAAACATGATGATGACATCATCATCATGTTTTTTCATGTATTTCTTGTTTTTGGGGTAGCGGGGTCCATCAAAAGTATGCAGTGTGGCTACTCGTTGGATGCGGAATCAAATTCTGCATCCAACGAGCTCTCCCGATCAAAATTTGAGTAAAAACACAATGAGATATGTCGAAAATACAAACAAAAAAAGTAGTTTTTTTTAATGACAAATATGCCAATTCAACCATTATGGTTGACTTATTTTATTGAAATTCTATTGGTTCTTGAATTCCAACTCACAAAAACTTATTTTGGCATGTTTTCTTATAAGGCCCATTTTAGACCCCAAATTTCCTCTAATGATAAAGAATCCATCATATAAAGAAACAGTTCTGAAAGTGATGAATGTACCCAGTAATCAGCCTGTTTTAGATACAGTAAACCTGCAGGAAGAAAACCCTAGAATCTTCATAGGATTAGCTCTAGCTGAGAAGACTGAAAATGAGGCTGGTGATTCTCCTCCCTTTTATGTCACCTTGACTGTCCATGACCAGATGATTCACAATTGCCTTTTAGATTCAGGTGCCTCTCACAATTTGATGCCAAAAGTTGTAATGGAATCCCTGGGCCTCAGTATCACCAAACCTTACCATGATCTATATGCCTTTGAATCTAGAGCTGTGAATTGTCTAGGAGTAATTAAAGACATGGTTGTTAACCTAACTCAGTTACCCATGAAAAGTGTGATAATGGATGTTGTGGTAGCTGACATCACACCAAAGTTTGGCTTGCTTCTTTCAAGTTCATGGGATAAGAAGGTTGGGGGAACCTTACAGATGGACCTCTCCTATGCCACCATTCCTGTGTTTGGTGGAGAGAATAGAAGACTATACAGAGAACTGCAGTTTGCTTACATAGTCACAAATGATAAAAACCCCACTAATCATCCCTTATATGCTGTTGACAAAGACTTAGGGACCTGCATGTTGAATTTCAGTGATGAGGATAATTCTACTGGTCTGTTACAAGTGGAAAAAGAAAATCCCATAAAACATAGCAGAGAGGAAGAAGATGCACTGTGGCAGTTGTACTTTGATGGATCCTCATGCAAAGAGGGCGCTGGAGCTGGAGTCGTACTCATTTCTCCTGGAGGTGAAATTGTGAAACTCATGTATAAGCTGGAGTTTGTTACCACTAAAAACACTGCTGAGTATGAAGCTCTGTTACTGGGGCTGAAAGCTGCTAAAGACTTAGGCATTCAGCAAATTGCTGCATTTGGCGACTCCGAGCTGGTTGTTCAACAGGTAAAGAACAACTATCAAGTAAAGCAGGGTTTGCTGAAAATATACCGGAATGAGGTATGGGATATGCTTGACAATTATTTTGTAGCATTCAATATCACTCATATTCCAAGGAATCATAATGAGACTACAGACTCATTAGCTTTGGCTGCCTCATACTTCAGAATCCGGAAAACTACTCAGCTAAGGTATCCCATAGAAGTAAGGTACAGACCTTGTGTACCGGATAATGTGAAACACTAGAGGGTATTTGAAGATGACATTGAAATCAAAAAATTTCTTGAGCTTACAGATGAGTTTACTAATGCCCAAATTGACCAAGAAGAAGATGAAGAGGATGAACAGTTAGATGAGTTTGCTGAAAATGAATCTGCTGAAAATAAGTCTGCTGAAAATAAGATTGTTGAACATGAGATAGCAGGTCATAAAATTATTGAGTTGAAGAGTAACTTCATCCCAAAAGGTTTAGTACCTTTAGAAAGAATTTTTACCAAAGATAATACTCCTTCAAAGCCAGTGGTTCAATCTTCAAAAGACAATGTAGTGGACTGTAATATTGGTTTAGCAGAACACCCAAAAATGGTAAAAATTTCCAAATCTCTGACAGCTAAACAAAGAAATAGATATATCAAGCTTTTGTCAAGGAACATGTAGAGGTATTTGCCTAGTCTTATGAAGAGCTAAGAACATATGATACATCAATCATTCAGCATAAGGTCCCATTGAAGCCTAATGTCAAGCCTTTCCGACAGAAACTAAGAAGGATCAATCCAGCTTTGTTTCTTGTGATTGAGAAGGAAGTGAAGAAGCTGCTGGATGCAAAGATAATAGTGCCTCTCAGGTACTCTTCCTGGGTTGCTAATTTGGTTCCTGTCAGAAAAAAGAATGGGGAAATTAGATTATGTGTTGACTTCAGAAATCTGAATAGATCATCATTAAAAGACAACTATCCTCTTCCCAAGATTGAACAGGTTTTGCAGCAAGTGGTTGGAGCTTAGAGGATATCTATGGTGGATGGCTTCTCAGGGTATAATCAGATTGCCATGCACCCTGATGATAAGGAAAAGACAGCCTTTACAACCCCCTGGGGGACATTCATGTATGACAAGATTCCTTTTGGCTTGATGAATGCTGGAGAAACCTTTCAGAGAGCCATGGACATTGCATTTGTAGGAGAAAAAGATAACTTTGTGGTTATTTATCTGGATGATATTACTATATTCTCAAAATATGATGATGAACACTTGAAGCACTTGAGGAAAACCTTCCTAAAATGCAGAAAATTTGGCCTATCCCTGAACCCCAAAAAGTCACATTTTGCTGTCCAAGAGGGTAAGCTACTTGGTCACTTGGTGTCTGCTGATGGCATCGGAATAGATCCTAAAAGAGTGAAAGCAATACTGAAGATTAGTTTACCAAGGAGCAAAAAAGATGTTCAATCATTTATTGGCAAGATCAATTTTCTGCGGTGGTTTATTCCTAATTTTGCTGAAACCATTAAACAAATCACAGCTATGTTGAAGAAAGATCAGGAAGTGAGATGGACCTCTGAAGCAAAGGCAGCATTTGAGAAAATCAAGGTGGCTCTGACGGAAACACCTGTGTTGGTAAGTCCTGATTTTACCAAAGAATTCCTTACTTTTTCATTTGAATCAGAAGATACCATTGCAGCTGTTTTGCTCCAGAAAAACAAAGAAGGATTGGAACAACCTATTGCCTTTTTTAGCAAAACCCTCAAAGATTCGGAGCTGAAGTACAGTATATTGGAGAAGCAGGATTATGCTCTGGTAAAGGATTTGAAATTTTTCAGAATTTATGTCCTGCATTCAAAGGTTATTTCATTTGTTCCAAATGCTGTAGTGAAGGATGTCTTGACACAGCCCGACAGTGAAGGTAAGAGAGGGAAGTGGATTGCAAAGATTATGGAGTACGATTTGGAAATCAGACCTACTAAGCTTGTCAAGGGATAAGGTTTGGCCAAGCTGCTGGCTAACTCAAATTGTCAGGCTCTAGGACTGCATGTCATGGCTGAAGAATCAGTTCCTGAAGAAGATCAAGCACTTCTAGAAAAAGAAAAGATCATGGATTTTTATTCATCTTCAGTTTGGTATGCTGATATTGTTCATTTTCTGTTATTTCTGCAATGTCCTGGCTATTTAGACAGGAAGGCTGCCAGATCTTTGAAACTCAAAGCTACAAAGTATTGTTTGGTTGAGGATCAATTGTTCTGGAAGGACCCAGGGGGTATCTTGCTCAGGTGTTTGGATCAAACTGAAATAGGAGAGGTGATTTCAGAATCTCATGAAGGATCCTGTGGAGGGCATAAATATTGGAAAGCAACAGCCTACAAAATTTTGAGAGATGGATACTATTGGCCCTCCTTGTTTGCAGATGTTTATTAGCAGGTAAGGGCCTGTGTCCCTTGTCAGAAGTTTGCTGGAAAACAGAAATTGTTGTCTTTGCCTTTAAAGCCTATTGTAGTCAATGCCCCTTTTCAGCAATGGGGTCTGGACTTTATTGGAGAAATAAATCCAGCATCTTCAGGATAGCATCACTGGATTCTGACTGCGACATATTTTTTCACAAAATGGGTGGAAGCCATCCCCACAAGGAATGCTACAGATAAGGTAATCATGGATTTCATTGAAGAAAACATCCTGAGTCGGTTTGGCTATCCACAGAGATTAATAACAGATAATGCAAAGGCATTCAAATCTAAGGCAATGGTGGCTTTCTGTGAAAAAAATGGCATCATTCTGAAACACTCAACTCCCTATTATCCTCAGGGAAATGGCCAGGCTGAATCCTCTAACAAGAACATCATCCAGAGCATCAAGAAACTGCTGAAGCATAACAAAAGGTCTTGGGATTCAATGCTAAAGTATGCATTGTGGAAATATAGGATTACAGTGAAGCAGGCCATTGGCACTTCTCCTTTTCAGTTGGTTTATGGTACAGAGGCAGTATTCCCTGTTCAGCTTGGAATTCCAGTGATGAAATTCCTCCAGAATTCTCAAGAGGAACCAGATGATATGCAAAGGAGAATCTTTGAAATGATAAAGTTACATCAAAATAGAGAAAATGTGGATGAAAAAGCACAGCTGTACAGAGCCAAGGTTAAAAACAGGTTTGACAGAAACATTAAAGAAAATACTTTCATAGAAGGTGAGATGGTTCTAAGATGGGATGCAAGAAAGGAGCAAAAAGGAAAACATGGTAAGTTTGACAATCTTTGGTTTGGCCCTTTTCTGGTATCAAAAGTTTTAGAAAACAATACTTTTATCTTGCAGTCCTTGGAAGGTGAGGAGTTGTCCAGCCCTGTTAATGGACGATTCCTAAAACATTTTTACAGTTTATAAGCGCATTTTTCACTGATCATTGTACATATCGGTGTGAGTGAGATAGAATAAAGACTCCATAGCCCAATGGAAGTTTGCAGACAGGTAGATAGAAGGTAGAAGGCACATGGCTGAAGAATCGGTTCCTAAAGAAGATCAAACACTTCTGGAAAAAGAAAAGATCATGGATTTTTATTCATCTTCAGTTTGGTATGCTGATATTGTTCATTTTCTGTTATTTCTGCAATGTCCTGACTATTTAGACAGGAAGGCTTCCAGATCTTTGAAACTCAAATCTACAAAGTATTTTTTGGTTGAGGATCAATTGTTTTGGAAGGACCCAGGGGGTATCTTGCTCAGGTGTTTGGATCAAACTGAAATAGGAGAGGTGATTTCAAAATCTCATGAAGGATCCTGTGGAGGGCATAAATATTGGAAAGCAACAGCCTACAAAATTTTGAGAGATGGATACTATTGGCCCTCCTTGTTTGCAGATGTTTATCAGCAGGTAAGGGCCTGTGTCCCTTGTCAGAAGTTTGCTGGAAAACAGAAATTGTTGTCTTTGCCTTTAAATCCTATTGCAGTCAATGCCCCTTTTCAACAATGGGGTCTGGAATTTATTGGAGAAATAAATCCAGCATCTTCAGGACAACATCACTGGATTCTGACTGCGACATATTTTTTCACAAAATGGGTGGAAGCCATCCCCACAAGGAATGCTACAGATAAGGTAATCATGGATTTCATTGAAGAAAACATCCTGAGTCGGTTTGGCTATCTACAGAGATTAATAACAGATAATGCAAAGGAATTCAAATCTGAGGCAATGGTGGCTTTCTGTGAAAAAAATGGCATCATTCTGAAACACTCAACTCCCTATTATCCTCAGGGAAATGGCCAGGCTGAATCCTCTAACAAGAACATCATCCAGAGCATCAAGAAACTGCTGAAGCATAACAAAAGGTCTTGGGATTCAATGCTAAAGTATGCATTGTGGGAAGATAGGATTACAGTGAAGCAGGCCATTGGCACTTCTCCTTTTCAGTTGGTTTATGGTACAGAGGCAGTATTCCTTGTTCAGCTGGGAATTCCAGTGATGAAATTCCTCCAGAATTCTCAAGAGGAACTAGATGATATGCAGAGGAGAATCTTTGAAATGATAGAGTTACAGCAAAATAGAGAAAAGGTGGATGAAAAAGCACAGCTGTACAGATCCAAGGTTAAAAACAGGTTTGACAGAAACATTAAAGAAAATACTTTCACAGAAGGTGAGATGGTTCTAAGATGGGATGCAAGAAAGGAGCAAAAAGGAAAACATGGTAAGTTTGACAATCTTTGGTTTGGCCCTTTTCTGGTATCAAAAGTTTTAGAAAACAATACTTTTATCTTGCAGTCCTTGGAAGGTGAGGAGTTGTCCAGCCCTGTTAATGGACAATTCCTAAAACATTTTTACAGTTTATAAGCGCATTTTTCACTAATCATTGTACATATCGGTGTGAGTGAGATAGAATAAAGACTCCATAGCCCAATGAAAGTTTGCAAATAGGCAGATAGAAGGTAGAAGGCACTGGTCTACAGGTTCTTGAAGCCTCGCAGGGAGGACTTCATCCCAGAGCTGGAGCCAGATGTTTAGTCATTAATTTGTTTCTTCAATTTTGGTTTTGTTTCTCCAATTTTGGTTTGATTTTCATTTTATTTGAAGTAACTCTTTTGTTTTAAGTTAGATTATTTGCTTCCTTTAGGAAAATGTTTGGTTGTTAGGTAAACTTTTGAGCTTGGTTTTTGTATTTCTGCTTTGCTTTTTGACCCTTTACATTTTTAAATGGGTTTTGAAAGTCATTTTATCAGATGTGGATTCACTAAGAATACTTTGAGCATATCTATCACTCAAGCAGCTTTTAAAACCTTATACAAAATGCCTAAAAGCTGAAAAACCGCGAGGAAATAGCACTAAAATTATTCTTGTAGCGCTGGAGCGAAAAATCACCAAAGGCGCACTACAAGAATATCGTGGCCTTCTTTTTTCCCGATTTTCTAGCAAAATTTCATCATGATTTCAGTCGGTGAATGACTAATCCCATGTTGTGAGTTGTTTGCTACGTGTGAGCTGCAGAGTTATCATGATTTTAAGTGTTCCCAAGTCATTAAAGAAAATCATGGCCATCATTACTCCTAATGCGGTTTGGTTTGACAGTTAGCAGCGAATTTCTGTCTAATGTGGCATGATTTGTCATTTACATGCATTTTCGAAGGCGAAAGAGTTTGTGGGGTAACCATAAACGCTAAAAAACTGGATTGTGTCGCTGCAGAACAGAGGCAAGGTTATGAAGGCTAATGGGAAATTAGGGATTTTTAATTCCGATACTTGCAGTCAAATTGATTATTGAAGGACATCTGTACACTTGAGGAGAAGCATTTGACAACTCAGGATGTGAGTTTAAACCACTGCAGTCAATCAGTTAGTAGGTATTTCATGATAAACCCATATACCTGCGAATTTTGGGGTTTTTCCGGCAGGCTTCGTTTTATCAAAATTGATCGATGTAAATGTTAAAATGTGCTATGAAATGAAAATTCATCCAAGGAAGTAGCTTCCTGGGTCATGTTGAGATGCTCTTTTAAAGTGAAGGCTGAAAATTAGTTTATTATTGGACTATGCATTTGTTGAAGTTTCAAGGAGGCAGGGTCGAAAACTATGTATGTCATGAGGATTTAAATATCAATACTGCTGCTGGTGCAGCATAAGAGAAAAAATTTGGACTTTTAAGACAATATGAAGACCTAGGCAGCCTAAACACTTAGTTTTCACTACATGATTTAAAGTTGATCAGTTGGTCTTGAGGTCAAGTTTGGAATAAGAAATGAACAGAGTATAAGATTATCATCCTTGTCTTTTCAACACAAGTTTCCTATCTACAGATTAAGGAGAGTCCCTTTTTTCTAAATGAATAATCTACATGATACCTATTTTCCTCAACAATACAGAAGGAACTGAATGTTTTAAAGTTGCAGGGAGATTTAAGTTGTTAGGTGTGGAAATTTATTGTTTCTTAAAGCAGATGGAAATAACGAGGAGTTGATAATAGATGAAATCCTAGTACCAGCTTGCTATTTACACTGTTGAGAGCTGAAAGTAATAATTTTGAGATTGTTGTTGCTTTATATTCCTCTCATACAACGTCTGAGCAGTCTGCAATCAATTTAGAAGGTTTCTAGCAGAGAAGAGTTTCGAATAAAGCAGACATCTGTCAGATAAAAAACTGAAACCTAAATCCATATAGTTTCCACCCCTGGAAGAAAAATATGGGCAAGAGTGGTAAAAGTGGTAAAGTGAACAGGGCTGAACCCTCTGATATAGCTTGGGTTGAGAACCTCCGTGGATGTGTTGAATTGTTTCAACAGGCAGGTTGGATGGATTTCTTCAGGACGTTAGATGGGTATGATGCAGAGGTGTCCTGTAAGTTTGCTCAAGGTTTAAAAAATGACATGGTAACCTT
This sequence comes from Pseudotsuga menziesii, assembly GCA_001517045.1. Taxonomy (NCBI): domain Eukaryota; kingdom Viridiplantae; phylum Streptophyta; class Pinopsida; order Pinales; family Pinaceae; genus Pseudotsuga; species Pseudotsuga menziesii. Next base: position 26,276 of record LPNX010530847.1, read on the forward strand.
TGGTACTCTCAAATTCAACCTGACAGTAGAGCTGATCTCAGAAGCCACAAGAATTAAGAACGAGGGTGAACCATGGTTTAAGAAGCTGCCTTTTGAATTTGAACCACAGAGATACCTATTACCTAATATCACTCCTGATTGGAATAAAGGCATCCCTATTCAGAATTTCAGAAAAGAATGGGTTGATCCAATCAAGATACTGCAAAGCTATGTTACTTGCGAGGGTAGGTATACATATGTATTCAAGTATCACTTTAGATTCCTTCAACATATGGTGGGAGTCTCAAAAATGAACCTGCCTTTCTTCTTTTTGAAGAGCCTGCAGAAAATGTCTAGTAGGATTAAGCAGCATGAAGACCATACATCTCAGTCAATTTTTCATCATGGACTGATCAAGTTAATCATCAGTACTGTGTTGCAGCATGAAGGTAAAACTTGGGACTTTTTTCTGTTTTGGTCAGGTTTTCATCTCAAACAGGAAGATCAGCAGCCTAAGAGGCAAAAAGATAAAGGGAAGGTGATGATGAGGAAATTAGGTCTGAAGCCTAAGCTTGAGGATAAAGAAGAAGTCAAAGCTGAGAAGATATCAGAACAGGTGGAGGAGGATAGAAAACCCAAATTGTTTTTAGCCAATCTTAAAGGCAAGTATTCACTGTTTGAAGATAAGGAAGAGAAACCTGAGCAGTACTTGGCACCTGCAGAGGATTCTCATGAAGAGAAAACTGTTGATAGAAACGAGATTGCTGTACCTAAGGAGGATATTCAGACTCAACAGAGAAGCCCAATTACAATTCTTTCAGATGATGAAGGATACTTATTGGAGGATGAGCAGCTCATTTCTAAAGCAAAACTCAAGGTTGAAATAGGCAAAGAAATTCCTACCTCAGGTAGCAAAGCAACAAATCCTAGAAGAAAGAAAAATAAACTTGAAGTAGTGGAATTGGCTGCTATCCAGCATCAGGGAAAGGAGCTGAAAATGTTGTGAGAGACAACATCTTATTGGATACCTAATACTAGGTCGAGGAACAAACTAAGACTAAACATGAAGAAATTGCTTAATCCCAGGTTAAACACAAATGAAGTTACTCTATTAGATGATATATCTCCTGATGAAAATGCAGAGGTTAAGAAAGTTAGCAGAAAAGAGAAGAAGCATGCAACTGTAAAACCTTCATATGTGCATCCTGCAAAAGCCAAGAGCTCATCAAAATCATTAGAAGATTCAAGTCAGCCTATACCTAAATTATCTGAAATCTTTCTTGAAATAAGAAGTGATCTTTTGAAGCAGCCACAATCAAAAGAAGAAGCTCCTTCAGTTGAGGTAACATGTGAGGAAAATCCTAGTATTATAGACACTTCTATGGACCCATTAATTGATGATGCAGATATCTTCAAGAGGCTAGACATTCCTTGGAAGCCCACAGATGAACAAGAAGCTATGATAGAAAAGGTCATTGATACAGACAAAGAGAACTTGCAGAAGACTGTCAGGCAGTACAGGCAGCAAATGACTTACATGCATGATTTTAATGATGGATTAATGATGGCCAATAGGAGGTTGAGAGAAGACCTACAAGATGTAAATGATCATTTCCAAGAGTTGACAATAGTAGCAAAGGAAGCACTAAAGAGGAAAAGGGCTACTGATATGCATTGTACAGAGTTGGAAAGAACAGTCCAGGACCTGCAGCAGAGAAACAAGGAGCTTACCAAGAAGATAAATGACATGGAGGAGGAGTAGAAGAAGGCTAGGAGGAAAGACCAAGCTCTAGATGGAATTGCTCTCTTAGCTGAGGCAGTGAAGAGGCTTTGAGACAGTTGTCCATTTAGTTAGTTGTTATCTTTTGATAAACACATATGTTAGTGATTTACTATTGTTAGCATATTTTGTAATTTTGTAAGTTTATACTTTTTACTTTACCTCAACAAGTTGATAGAGGTAGTTAGGGTTTTAGACCCAAATGATTTTGTAAAAAAACACTATTTAGACAGATAGAGAGATCTTGGAAGGGGTTCGATTTTTGGGAGCTTCCAGGAGGTCTTCAAACTTAGTTGATTTTCAGACTTGTTCATGAGTAAGGTACAAAAAATCTTGTATGCAGTAGTTGATGAAACTATGAGATATATTTGACTTTTACCCTTCAGTTCTCAGTATTGGCTTCATTTTTCATCTTGTTTAGTTGCTTAAATTGATAGATTCATTGATTGGTTTATGATTATATGTTGGTAATGCCTGTCATTTATGTATGAACCTCAATACTGTTTCTGTTTGATCTTGTTAGATATATCATGCATCTTTATCTTCTATTGCTTATGATTCAGTAGTTACTTTACTTATGAATGTATTCCCTGACTGTTCTCAAAGTTCACAACCAAAAACACATTACAGAAACCCTAAAACCTTATTTGTTTTATTGAATTTTGTTTGAGATTGTGTTGGCTTGTTTCTCTAGCCTTGGAAACAATTTCTGGCACAAACACAAGGTATTCTTGGATTCAAATCAACCAGTAACTTGATTTCTTTGGCATAGTACCTTGATCGTGTTTTATACCCACGCAAATGCAATTTGTTATAATTATATTTATGGAGTGGTGACGAAAAAAAAAGATCAACGTTACCTCTGATAGAAACAAGCTGCATTTAAACATTCTAAGACTAGCATCTTATTTATGTCTTCATGATCTGAATATATAAATATTTTTTTTATTGGAACATACTATTACCTACTAAACCTATAAGGAACCATCATTCCAAAACCAGGGTAGATTAAAGATAAGTAAGCCCCGATTACACATAAGAATTCTTTCCCTACTCGACAAAAGAAATCATTAGTATATCTAGCAGCAGTAAAATACAAGTTATTTTTCTAATTCTGGAAGAATTACAACTACTAAGTAAAAACCAACATTAACTTAGCTATCAAGGAGAAGCCTTTAGTTAATACAAAATCTTATAAAGAATCAACTCTTTGTTTATCTTATAAACTATTTTATTATCTACTAACCATTAATGGTATGATTAGTGGCGACATTAGACATTTTATGTCACTTGAAAATTTTTAAATTTTTATGAACTTTTGGGTTATTACATGTGTTATCAGAGCACAAGGTTCAAACACTAGGCCTGAATGTAGTTCAACTTGCTTGTATGGAATAGTAATTTTAAATAAACATGCTGATGTTGTTTTCTTTGAATGATACACCCAAAGAATTTTGTTTCTGAGTTAATGACAGATATAGATAGATTGGAAGAATATGTGGATGAGGAATCTCCTTACACTAAACGAAATAATTTTCAAAAAGAACCTATACAAAAAGAGATAACTAATAATTCTTCCGAGCTACTACAAACAATTAAAGAATTAAAAACAGAGATGGAATCGGTTAAGAAAGAAAATGAGAGGATTCTAAGAACTCAAGATGAGTTATATCAGATTTTAATAGAAAGATTTGATATAGAGGGAAAAGATAAAAGAACTGAGTTTGAAGATATAGGTTACCAACATAAAGATAAAAAGACTAAACAAGTTAAAAACAAAAGTAGCTCATCTTTTGAAGTATATGGTGATTTACATAAACAAATCTTTCATTATACTAGTGACAGTAGTGAAGATAATCACCATAATAGGAAGAGAAAGTTTGAACCTTATGAAGAAATATTTGGGGAATTTAAGAAGATAAAGCCACCAAACTTTAATGAAGAAACTGAAAAGGGGGAAGAAGCAGAATCTTGGCTGTTCGGGATGAAGAAATACTTCCAAATTTATAACTACTCTAATCAACTGAAGGCCATGATGGCTATTTATAATCTTACGGGAAAAGAAGATATACGGTGGCAGGACTTAAAAAGAGTAAAAGGTAGAAGGGAGAAAAATATAAATTGGAGTACATTTAAGTAATATTTCAAGAAGAAATTTTTATCTGAATAGTATTATGAGGAAAGGGCTAAGGAATTTTACGAGCTAAAACTGGAAACAATAAATATAAAAGAACTGAATAGTAAATTTATAATTCTGCTAAGATATGTGCCATATATTGTGGATGAGAAACCTAAGGTACAACGGTTTCTCAACTGTTTACCTTATCGTATAAATGACAGAATTGAGTACGACAATCTAAAAACATTAGAAGAAGCAATGAGAAAAGTGAATTTCTGTTATGAACATAATCGTCAAAAGGAAAATATTACCAACTGGAAGGCCAAAAGGAATAATAACTTTGAACAGAAAAAGAAATACTTTGTGCCTAATTGAAATTTTAAGAATAATAACACCACAAATTTTTCTTGTAAAAATTTCCAAGGGAACAAAAGTAATTCACAGACCAATCCAAATAATCAAAGGAATAAAGAATATGCTAACAACCACAATAACTATACAAAGAATTTTGAACGAAAGGAACCCATAAAGTGTTGGGAATGTAATGACCCACATTATGCATCAGTTTTCCCCAATCGGAAGAAGACTGTTAGCAACATAGACACAATACAGGAGGAGATGACTGTTGGTGATTTAGCGAGGACAATGTCCAGGACCAATGCAACATTAGAGAATCAACAAGAATATTATCAAACTTCCATGGTGGAAGTGGAAGGTAAGATAAATCAAATACTTATATCTATTTTAATTGATCTAGGAGCTAGTTTAAGCTATATTTCTCTTAGTTTAGTAGAAAAGTGTAAGATTTCAGTAGAAAAGTTTGCAAAATATTTGTTAGTTCAGCTAGCTACTGGTGCAAAGAGAAAAATAATTAGCTTTGTTAAGAATTGTGTAGTAACTATGGATCAATTTGAAACCTCTGTTACGCTCAATGTGCTACCTTTAGGTTCATATGATATATTAATTGGTATGGATTGGTTAGAATAGCATAGGGTGGTCCTAAATTTTTTCGATAAAACCTTCACTTGCATAAATATCGATGGAAAGTTAATAAATGTAAAGGGAATCCCTAGAGAAAACAACCATAAGGTAGATTTCTACTTTGCAGCTTAAGAGAGATGTTAGGAAAGGCTGTAAGGCTTTTGCCGTAACAGTAATCGATGAAGAAAACACTAACAACATAGATAAATTAAAATTAGAAGATATTTCGATTCTAAGAGAATATTCAAATATATTTTTGGAAGAAATTTCGGGACTACCTCCGAAACAGGAATTAGATTTTACTATTGAGCGGATACCTGGTGTAGTGCCCAGCTAAAAAGCCCCTTATCGGATGAATATACTAGAATTAAATGAACTTAAGTCGTAGTTAAAAGAAATCATTGATAAAAAGTACATTAGACCCAGTGTGTCTCCCTGGGGGGCACCTGTCATCTTTGTTAAGAAGAATGATGGAACTCTATAACTATGTATAGATTATCATCAATTAAATAAAATGACTATCAAGAACAGATACATGTTACCTCGCATAGATGATCTATTTGATGAGCTACATGGAGCCATAGTGTTTTCAAAGATTGATTTACGATCTGGATATCATCAGGTCAGAATCAAGGATGAAGACATCTTTAAAACAACCTTTAGGAGTCGATGTGGACATTACGAGTTTGTCATTGTGCCATTTGGGCTTACTAATGCCCCAGCTATTTTTATGTGTCTGATGAATAATGTAATGCAAAAATATTTAGATAAATTTGTGGTCGTATTTATTGACAACATCTTAATTTACTCAAAATATGAAGAGGAACATAGAGAACACTTAAAAATTGTCTTGCAAGAATTACGAGAGCATCAATGTTTTGCAAAATTTAGTAAATGTGAATTCTTTAAAGATAAAATCCAGTATTTAGGTCATGTGGTGACTAAGGAAGGAATTTCTATTGACCACGAAAAGATAAAGGAAATTGGAGATTGGCCAGTCCCAAGAGACGTAATCGATGTCTGATCATTCATGGGGATTATTGGTTATTATCATAGATTCATCGAAGGGCTTTCAAAAATTGCGAATCCTATAACCTCTTTGCAGAAAAAGGGGAATAAATTCGATTGTAATCAGAAGTGTGAAGACAATTTTAAAAATTTAAATACATTATTAACCACTGCAACAATTCTAAGAATTGTTGAACCTAATAAATATTTTATAGTATGTACTGACACATGCAATGACGGTTTAGGTGGAGTATTAACTGAGGAAGGACACATCATTGCTTATGAGTCTAGGAAGATGAATATTCATGAGAAAAATTATGCGACCATGACTTAGAATTAGCTGTTGGCATATATGCCTTAAAGATGTGGCGTCATCATTTAATAGGAAGGAAGTTTATACTAATGACAGATAATAAAGGATTCAAATATCTATTGGATAAACCTAACTTGAATGTTAGGCAAGCTAGGTGGTTAGATTTTCTGAGTGAATACGATTTTGAAATTCAACATATTAAAGGAAAGGAGAATAAAGTTGTTGATGCATTAAGTAGAAATGCAAAGCTAAATTTTACAGCAACCATCAGCACTTATACAATAGACTTGGAAGAACAACTAGAAGCTGGAATAGAATAAGATGAAAATTATCGAAAATTACAAGAAAAAGTAAAAGAAAATTTAATAAAAAGTCAAAGTACAGGGTACAGCTTGAATGAAAAAGGATTATTATTGTATAAAGATAGATTATACATACCTAATGTACCTAAGATTAAGCTGTTAATTTTAAATGAAGTTCATAAAACTCCTTATTCAGGGCACCCGGGTTCAGAAAACCATAACCATGCTAAGAAAGGATTATTTCTGGCCAAACATGAAAAATGAATTGGCAAAATATATTGCTAGGTGCTTCGAATGTCAGCAAGTAAAAACTGAACATCATCATCCAGTTGGGATACTTCATCCATTGCCTATTCCTAGCTGGAAATGGGAGATAATTAGCCTTGATTTTATCACAGGACTACCTAGAAATCAAAACTTAAATGACTCAATAATGGTAGTTGTTGATAAGTTGAGTAAAGCAACCCATTTTATACCTATAAAAACTACTTATAAAGTTGCAAATATTGCTTATATTTTTATAAAACAATTTTTTTGGTTGCATGGAATACCGAAAGTGATAACCTCAGACCGAGACCCAAAATTTACAGATAATTTTTGGAAATATTTGTTTAAAGGTTCAAATACTACGTTAAACTTTAGTACCTCTTTCCATCCCCAAACTGATGGACAGAATGAAACAGTAAATTAGGTTTTGGAAGATCTACTCAGAATGTATGTAAAGGAGCATCTAGGTAAATGGGAATATTATTTACACCTAGTAGAATTTGCCTACAATAATCATTATCAAGCTTTAGCTAGATATAGTCCTTTTGAAATCTTGTATGGAAGGAAATACAACACTCCCATGTCTTGGAGTAATTCAGTGGACATGTTAGTATTAGGACCTGAATTATTGAAAGAGATGGAGCTAATGGTAAAACAAGTACAAAGTAATTTGAAAATTGTGCAAGATCGATAGAAAAGCCAAGCAGAGCTTAAACGAACTCCAAAGGAGTTCCAGGTAGGCGAACATGTTTTTTTTAAGGTGAGACCTAAAAATAGTTCTCTGAGGTTGGGTAGCTATGCTAAGATAAGCACCTCGATATTGTTGTCCTTTTGAAATATTTTTCAGGATAGGATAGGTAGCATATCAGTTAGCTATACCACTAGATCTAAGAGTTCACAATGTTTTTCATATTTCTGCATTAAAAAAATATGTACATTATGCTACTCATGTTATTAATTGGAATGATGTGGAGGTGGAACCCAAAGGATATTTTCTGGTGGAACCAGATTGTATTTTCAAAAGGAGGGAGATCTCGCTTTGGAATCACATCATTGGTCAAGTGAAGGTGCAATGGAGGCACCTTAGTCCAGAAGAAGCCACCTAGGAATTGGAAAGTCATATGCGGGATGCAAATCCAATTTTATTTCAGGGGAAATCTGAGGACAAGGGATAAATAACATCGAGGACGATGTTATAAATTAAGGGGGTGTGTATGTCACATGCCCCAATTTGCAAAACAATTTAACGTTATTGAGGAACTATGTTATATTTTATGCTAAGTTTGTAATTGATGACCAAGTGGGGTCAAGAATAATTAATGTAATTCAAATTATTTTATTTATAATTAAATAAATGATGAGACAACAACTTAGCGAAGTTGTTAAAAGAGTGTTAACGGGTCACTTGGTAGAGGAGACTGGGTGGAGAGTATACTAACAAGTGGCAGCATCCTCAAACTACTTCTAACTGTTGTAGGTGCCAACTTCCCTATATTTGTGGTCATGATTCCCGAAGAAAGCGAAATTGGAGCAGGTGGCTCATTAAGTAAAAACTAACCCAGAAGACCTAAAAATTATTATAAAATTTCCCATTGAAGACAGCTGAGGCTACTCATTTTATGGAAATGTGATCATTCAGTGTGAATGAAGTGCACATGAGAAATTTGATGGAGGGGATTGATTGAAGCGAGTTTGAGGGGTTAACTGCTGAGAACTAAACTTATGCAGTTGTTAGGATGAAGTTCTTACTACTATAAGCAGGATTGAGTTACCACTATAATTTGACCATTAAGGTGACAAAAGGTATTAAGGATACAGCCTTCACCCAATACTCTACTAGGAGGACCAGGGACAGGATCGAGGGTCCTGAGGAAGTGCATACTAATCTTTCTCCAGGAGTTGGTTGGGAGGAACAACCTCCTTAAGCTATTGTCACCCCATCATTTGACAAGTTTTTATTTATTCAGGTTATTTATAATTTGTTTATTGTTTTCAGCAAATGATCATTAGTTTTCAAAGAAATGCATAATATTGTTTTGGTTAAGGTTTATACAGAAACGAATAGTGTATCGATAATCTTATAGATTAGTAGATTATGTTTGGAACATTAAACATATTAGTAAATGAATGTAATTAGAAATAAATTACCACACTGTATTTTTCCACGCCTTGAATAGGAAGTACTCTAGTACAACATGTTGATTAAATAGATGTGATGATTCTTTATTAACTCTGAAGGAAAAATGTAAATAAATTTTTTAATAGCTTGCACATGATTCACTCTTTAGAAACATCAGTACACACTCTATCTATTGAATTTATCTACATCAGACAAGAACTGATTATATATATATATAATCTTTAGTAATCATACTAATCATAGAACTATCATTAGTACTAATATTCATTATAAACACAATAGACAAAGTTAAATACATAAACATAAGAACAGTAAACAAAATATCACTTAGGGTTTCGAACTAGATAGTATTCAATAAATTCTTGTAAAAACTTATTCCAAGATCATATTTTCTTTCTGCACTTGTTTCTACTATAACCTCAAGGAAACTTACCTAGGGTTATGAAAGACAGGTTTCATCTTATTCACAACTTGCATAAACTTACTTTTAAAATAAAATTTACAGCTGTAAAATCACTGAAGGTAAAATAGAATAGTAGAGTTAAAATTAATCATGAGAAATTTATTATTGTTACATAACTGTAGGGTATTTTAACTATTAACCCTTTTGAGTAAAAACAGAGTACTAATATTAATTTTTAACACACTAAAATTTCCCATAAAACATTGCACTGTAAATCTTTATAATTACATGATATTTAATTAAAATAACACTATAATAATTTGATAAAAACAAAATCAAATAAGAAGTAATGGCTTATGGCCTTTATAATTTTAGATTGAGGCTCAGGCCTGTTTAAAACTTAACTATACAAAGTAAAAGAATGAAACAATAACTACTCTTTCACAACAGGTAAAAACCCTTAAAGTCGTTTACAAGTCTCATTGAATAAACTGTCAGCAAATATCATATAAAGGTTACGGCTTAAAGCCGGAGGTAAAACTTGAAGTTTTTACATTGTCCAAGCTATACAGGCACTATTACTAAAACCCTAATGAAACGGCTGCAATAGCCTCCAAGAATTTGCACATATTACCCTGTATGGTTTTTGTTACAAAAACAAAACAACTTGAAGAGCAACAAAACAAATAAAAATCCAGGTCGAATCTTTAACTAGTATCGAAGAAATTTCATCTTCCAACCACCACATTATGTAGGAGAAGAACCCCTTTGCAACTGGGGCTTACCAGGGTTGCGTGGAAATGAATGGGAGAGCTATGCTACTGCTAAAACCCTTTTTGCTATCAAGGGAACCCTGCACAGTAGAAGAAGTGTTAAGTTACAACAATTAAAGATATTAAAACTTTAATAAGCTCTCTTGATGTTTATAACTGGACCGACAGTTGCCTGTTAAGGAATTCGTTGGAGAGCTCATGGATGCAAACAATTGAATCAGTTTCATGGCACCTAGAAGAGGGTTACCCAGACAACGTTTATGGTGCCGGTTACAACTACAAATCCTAAGACACGAGTCCAAAGTAGACAAAACAACACTCCAACTAGGACGAGAAGCACTCTTATTCAATATTTGCCCCACTGCATCAATTACCAACTCCGTATTTGAACGGTGAAGGAAAACGATATATTTCCACTCGCGTAGTTCTCCACAGAGGTTGTAGTTTTCTTGAACACTTACAAACCATCTCATACTACTCCCAAGACCAATCTTGCAGTGAAAATGGAGAGTTGGAGGTTATCAAGGAGTTTTGACGGTCATGAGTTCACAGCTCGATCGCACCAGACATGAAACCCTCCCTTTGTGAAATGAGTTGTATAGGGTTTAGCTCTTTTAAGTCAACCCTCTCATGGTTGAAACCAACTCCACGTGTACCTCTAGATCTTTCGTCGATGTGGGTAATTTATCTATAATACTGTATGCAGATTGTAATCTGCATTAAGACTATTATAAATAAATCCTATAATCATTTAACGATGCAAATTCGATGATTTCCAATAATATATATTATTACCATGGAGTTTTTCAATGCTTTAACTTCGTGTGCTAGAACATAGTTAGAAAGACATATGTTTAGTGTCAAACTAAATTATTTAAACCAACCATCTTATCTCAAGTTTACTAAATCAACTTGCATGAAGGTTTAGTTATAGCTAAAGATGCACTAGGAAATTGAGGTAAAAGATACAAGTAAAAAGAATAAAGAGTACAACTTTATATAATATGAAAATTATATAATGTTAAACCTAGGATAAGGTTGAAATGGTTTACATCTTTTGAATGTGAGTTCTTAGGAGTTTTTATAGTAACTCTTTTCCAGCAAAATAGGCAAGGTTGGTAGTTTATGAACTATGAAGTAGTTCTTTTGTATTTTTTTTCCAAAAGATTCAAATACTTATGTTAAAAATTAGACTCCCATGTGTGCTTAAACTAATTAAAAGTCGGAGTACTTTAAATGCATCCTAGATAAAATCTAGATCAAATTGCTATAAACAAAAGTACAAGGTATTCTTGGATTCAAATCAACCAGTAACTTGATTTCTTTGGCATAGTAACTTGATCGTGTTTTATACCCATGTAGATGTAGTTTGTTATAAATATATTTATGGAGTGGTGATGACAGAAAGAGATCAACATTACCTTTGATAGAAACAAGCTGCATTTAAACATTCTAAGACTAGCATCTTATTTATGCTAGAGAAGTATTTTCGTGATCTGAATATATAAATATTACGCCCTTAGTTCTTTGGGCAACAATTAAGGGGTGAACAACATAAAAAGAAGTAGGAAAACCTAAGGGAGAAATCATACCTTCCAAGAGTATTGTATCATTTTTCTAGTGACCAAAATTTTTATGGAGGTCAGAATAGGATACAACAAAATTTGTAGCCTTTATAGATTTAGAATTCTCTAGGAAGTGGATCATTGAACTTACTAGTCATCGAAGGTAGAAAAAAGAGATAGATGCAAAGCTAGAAACCTACCTCTTCCCGTATTTCAGCATAGATTTGAAGTTTGAACACTCTTCAAGTACACATTTTGTAGACACCATGTATGATAAACAAACATGGAGATGTGGGTTGTAACCAGTAGTAAAATATTAACAAAAATAAACAATTACCATATAAATATCAAATGGAGAGCTTAAATACCTTGATATTTATTGATCTAAGTTGCATGGAACCAAAATGGATCCACATGGAGTACTCTCTTAGATCAACGTTATATACACATTTTTTTACATAATTTAGTGATAGATTATGATGCTCTATTAAGAGTTCCTTCACAAATATCATTATATAAATGTACAATAATTTTACACTACCACTAAGCTTACTCCAATCTTTAAAATCCATGAGAGTGAAGTTGAACCATCTTCTAAGAGTTAGGTTGACCTCCATTCAACAACTGTAGAAATTAAAGTATGGCATATTTACCTTTATTAGCAGCTCCTTCCACTAACATGAGTGTTCTTAAGGCAACAAAACTTCCCAGTCATCATAAATTCCACTTTTATGGTGAATTTGATCTGGGTTCCAACCGTGAATAGTAGAAAAACTAGAACAATAAATATTAACAAGATTTTATTGGGAAAATATCAAATTTTCTTATATTAAAGATAACAAACAACTAAACATACAAAAATGGGTTCACTCACAAGGGATTTTAACAAGAGTGCATTTTTTGTTGTCTCTCCTGTAAATTAGATTACAATCCTGTAGGAAGAACGAGTTGAAATTTGAAGAAATCGTCTTTAAAAATGATCAATTGGTTAAGCCTTTCACTTCCCATTCCATTGCTGTAAGAACAAGTAGGGGAAACATTTTCTTTTTAACCACTAAAATCATAAAATTCCAACTTAGGCGATGCAAAATGTCAACAAATAACCAACTTAGAATTTCCATACGACAGTTGATTTTGCACTGTGTTGGAGCTGATTACATTTGGTAATCTATTTGTGATTGTTGTCTACCCATTTTCTAGCAGTTTGAAGAGGGTTTTTACAAAATTTTGTGTCCATTCTACTTGGATTTTGAGGTGGATGAGTCAGTTGCATGACATTTAGGGGATCTTTGTTACCACCTAAGTTGTACTTAGTGGTTTTTTATCAAGTGAGCCTGGTGAACCGGACATGGTTAACTTGTTTGAACTTCTAAAGACCTTTGGAAGTAGTTCTGGGAAGTGCTTGTTGTGCTATATCACATGTTCATACCCCATGGGGGAATTGTAATAAATGTTATAGCATGATAGTGTCTGTAAAAGACTTGGTCTCTTAGACTTTATTTGTCAATCCGATCAGCCTAGGGTGTTTTTTCCCTTGGTTATTATTGGTTGTTGAATAAACGACTGATAATTTATGAGTTTTTCACTCCATACCTCCAAAGTTGGGGTGGTCGGCTTGGAATTTAGGCCTATTGAGGTTATTAGAGTCTATGTGTCAATATATAAGCATGATAGACATCATGGTCGAGTCATATGAACATGTCTAAGTCCCCCTAGGTTTTTTCAATTTTTCAATTTTTTAGCTTTTTCAGTGTTTTCTATTAAAAATTTAATTTTTCCAAACTTAGACTATTTTTAATAGTTTAATTGGAAAAATTGATTTTGTAATAAAAGTGGGCCAAATAATCAGTTTCAGTCATGTAGGTGCTCATTTTCAAGCTAAGAGCACCATGTAAACCCATGGACCCACTATTTCCTAGTTTTGAGTGATTTTCCATCACTCAGGTCAGAAAGCCCCAAAAATCAATTATTGATGCTTTTAATTAATAAATTGATGAATAATAGAGCAAATCCAAAATCATAGATCAGTGGATTCTCAGCCGATTTGATTGAAATCAGTCAGATCTGAATCAGATTCACTGGATCTGACAAATCCTTAACTGAAGGAGGTGATCAAATCAGATCCAGCATTGATCTTCAACATCCTTCATGGGGAATTTCTCCCTCCCTCTCTCCTCCACACATTTTGGCTCATCTAGATGAGTTTTGGTGGATACTTCAGCCAACAACTTGAGGTGTCAGTCAGATCAGCCCCCCGATTGACAGTTGCACTCAGTGAGACTCAGTTTTGGCTTAGCTAGACACAGATCAGGCATTGATGGACTCTCCTTTAGCTGATTTGATGTTTCTCCTTGGGATTTTCACCCCCCCTGGGCTGGATCTCTCAGTTTTTGTATATATCCAAGCACAACAACCTCTTCCAAACTAGTTAGAACTGGGATTGAGGTGTTGTTGCTATTGTACTATTGTATTGTTCATTTGAAATAAAGGGAAGCTTTGGAGGTAAGACGGTGTTGTGCCATTGTATGTGTTGATGATGATTGCCATTGTTCTACTGACGTAACCTGTATCTGTGCTCACGATTTGCTAATTGCTTGTACATTCGTTGTTAAGATTGATAATAAGCTTATTATAATCTTGGTAGGAAAGGTGCTTTTCAATAAGTTTATTGGCCATCTCTTTCTCGTGATGCATGTTTAGAGATCTAGATTCAAAATGTCCTATAATCTTATATGCATGTTATTTTGAATCTCTGTGTATGTACTAATCGAATCTCACAAGTTTTTTGGCAAGTTTCTTGATTTCAGCTGCGCTGCAGGTTCCTACATTGGAGAGGATGCTGATTTAGTTTGTTTCTTCACTCTCTACAAAACCTTCCAAAGGCAATAGTCCCTCAACATTCCACCTGAAAGCTCCACTGTGGATCTTCAAGGAAAACAACATTTCTCTCCTCCTCTTCCTCCCTCAAGATCAACTCTTCACCCGACTACTTTTTCAGAGCTTTTATTTGGTTTAGATCTATCATCCTAAAAGTAATTTCAACATAGATCTATCCTCTTGAAGATCATAGTCTAGATCTTTCTCTTAACAAGTTTCATAAGCTTTCTAGATCTAGCTTTAGGGAAATCGTCCTTTTTTGCATGTAATTTTTAAAGAAATTTTGTAGCTTGCATGCATTTGATTTTTGTTTGTTGTATGTTAAAATTTCATATTCTGCAATAAAAGTGCACATATTATTGGCTTCCCAAAAGGCAAGCCAAGATCCCAAGGAAATCCTGCCTTCCTTGGTTCCTGTTTTCCCTTTTTAACTAGTTTTCAACTTACCTTTTTGGTTAAAAGTGAGCTGACCCAAAGGTACTTTCAGAGTGATTTTGGGCATATTTCAGTTTGATATGCTTGCTGTTTTTTAGCAGGTTTTACAGAAAATAAAGGAATCTGCTGTTTGGAGGTGGCCTCAGGAGCGTTCAAATCCCCCCAGGGGTCTCTCGTTTGACTAAAACCTTTAATTTTTGCACTTTGTAAGCTCTTGATTTCATTCCATATAAGGATAAAGAGGAATTATATAATTTATATGATATTGTAACCACTGTTAATAAAAATATTTTTTTGAATAGGCTCTTTCGAGCCCATTCCCCATCCCCCCTGGGGGGATTTGTGTCGGTGTCCTTTTTGTTTCTTTTTGCTCATTTATTTTCAAACTAGTATTGATCTAATCTGCAGGGTAGTATACTGTATTTCATTATAAATTTCATATTCCATATTTTATATTTCAAATTAATCATAATACTTACCCCAAGACTTCTCAATTGACCTAGAAGGGGAAAGAGATTCATGGTAGGACTAATTAGGAAACTAGAATTGTGTATCTGTTTGCTTTTTCCTATCATTTTTTTTAGATACTATAAAATTAACCCCTCCTCGATTCCCCGATTGAGATCCACTTGGATCAAAAGAGGTTCCTGGAGGGTTTTCTTTTAAACAAGAACACCCATTGAAAATTTACTAAAATTGACAAGACTCCGGTGTGTATGCTCTACACTTGGCTGCGGTTCATCTGATCAGTCAAGTTGTATCAAAATCACTTGAGTGAATAGTATAATTAGGACTCACTCTCCTAAACTAACAAACCAACAGGTGAAAATCCAACACCTAGATCAAACCATCACAGTGGCAAAATACCCAAAGGAAGCTGGAACTTCTGAAAAGTAACCTCGGGGCACCGATCTCTGTCACACCCTAACGGGTACGTTATGAACAATAGTCCCAGAGACTCCATTTCAGCCCACATATTCCTTGCGGGTAGCCGTGAAGGTTTAGTTTTGGACATACTCCAAGTACTCTCAGGTATATCTGGAGTCCGCCCCTTCGCCTAATTTTAAACAACCCACACTTCAAATTTAACTTAAAACGTCCTAAGAGGAAATCGAAAAACATTCACTCGAAGCACATGCAAGTACATTGATATTATTTTCTGACTACATTCTAAGGAACTGGGTATTTTCTTTCTTTATATATATATTGTGTCTCAGCATTGTGCTTTCGTGTGTTTATTTTTGTATCTTGTCATCTTTGATTGTCCATAGTTAAATCTTGAACTCCTAAGTAACTCATTCAGTTTAACATCACATTACTACGTAAATTGTCCTTAGTAACATAATAGTGTCTACCCCCCTGGCTTCGTTAGGAGTTGACCCTAAACGGAGGAGTCAAGAACAAGGTGATAGCCTTGACTCGAGACTTGGCCCCAAGGACACACCGAGTGGCTTGAAGATTTCTGCCACATGACCCAGGTGTGTTAAAGGCAGCAACAATCTCCTTAAGAGGGGGGTACAAACCAACAAACCATATTTCATTCTTAGCTCACACTATGTACATATAAGGTATCTTTTTGTGTTCCTTTACCAAATGGCATTGTTTCACTTCATTCTACCATCTTAATAGAATCCACCCATACAAAAACCAAGAAGGTTTAATTGAAACATAGATTAAACACTCACATTTCTATTTTATTTGTTATTTCATTAACATTTTAAATATCATACTATCGACAAGGGGTGGCATGTATCACCACCTACAAGTTGTTGAGAAGGACAATCTAATTGAGTTTATTATATTACATCTATTTCAAGATTATTTTATCGTATATTCATAAATGCTGCAATTTGATATTTTCTTCATGACCTTTTTTGGTTTATACATATACCGTGTTTGTTAACTTTCACTAGAAAAATAAATAAAAAAGTAACCATCCCCAAAATATGGGTTTCCTCAGTTATGTAATCGATATTTGTATTTGAAGGAATAACCTGTAGAATTTCACATCCAGGCATGCTGTCCAAAATCAATAAAAGAAAAGGTCGATAACCTCTAAAAAATGAGACTCCAACAGTTTCATAATGAAAACTAACCTTATCTTCATGAACGAGTTAAGTAAGCATTCAAGCAGCAAGTGGTTAAAAAATTCCATGAATTAAAGAAGAGGAATATAAAGCAAACTCTATAGATTCAACGACTATGTTGTAATGATTTGGAAAATATTTATGAATATCAAAGTATATGCATCCACAGAATTGGTATATTTGAGAAGTTAACACATCTTGTAAATATTCAAAAGGCTTCATCAACTCTTCTAAACTGTATTTTAGGTTTATTTTTGGATTATTGTGCTATAACTATGGTATTAATATTGAATATTACATTTGGACATTTGTAAATATCATTTTGAAAAGAAAAGTAAAGCAGGGAAAATTAGTAAGTTGCATGAATATGACAACCTATATTTCCCAAGCGTTCAAAGGTCATATGCTTGGAAAGGTCAAGACTGGAATTATGCACTGATTTGAATGTAATTATTGTAGGATGAACTCTGATATTCTCATTACACATAAATTTTTGAGTATATCTCAGCTCAACATTTTCCCAAGTTATTTGTTCACATTGTGTTTCAACATTTGTAGATGTTGTATGAGAGATATTCAACCAGATGAGAGTATACAAATTATGTAGGTGAAGTCGACTCAATTTTAAAAACACTATATTTTTTTTGTTCCATTTCTCCAAGTTGAGATATATTTTTTATATCAAATTTCCCCTAAATTTCTCCAGAATTCATTTTTAAAAATTTACTAGATATTGTGAATACTAGACAGGAAAGGTTAAATAAACACAATTTTTACCTTGGTTTGTCTATGTCTAAGAGATTTTACATGCTTGGAAATTAGTCAAATAACGAACTCCTTCCATCCATAGGATTGGTATATGGTTCACAGAAACAAGGAACATGAATGAAACGAAATAGATGAAAAGGATCTGGAACTAGCGTACCATCTTGTTTGGTCTAGGAAAATACATTGTTCCTCTACTTTTCCCTCAAAAACGCTCATCTCTATCTAGTTGCAATGACTGAGGAATTTTTTTTCTTGTCATTTGTTGTAATTGACCAATAAACAAATTTTTCCCAAAGCAATTTCCTCTATGTTTGAACTATGCACATACACTAATATGGTTGTGTCCAAGGTATGCATAAATATTCCCAAATATTCCTAGTGTGCAAATT
Source organism: Pseudotsuga menziesii (assembly GCA_001517045.1). NCBI lineage: Eukaryota > Viridiplantae > Streptophyta > Pinopsida > Pinales > Pinaceae > Pseudotsuga > Pseudotsuga menziesii. The sequence continues at coordinate 44,462 of LPNX010530847.1, forward strand.
TCGTCACGGCTTATTAGAGAATCTTCCCAAAGATCCATAGTATCTTCCATTTGATGCAAAGAACTAGTTTTATTGATTATAATTCTTTTGAAAATATCTCTTCATAACCATTTGAAAAAATTCCTTGAATTTTAAGGGTCGTATGTATCAATTTATAAATGACAATATACTCATGGCCACAATGCCATAGGAAAGTTAGAATTCAAGGAATATTTTCTTCCATGCTTCCATTCATCCTTCCTCTCACCTTTTTTGGAAGTTATTAATTGAAGCAACACAAATAGGGCCTCTGAGATATAAGACATGCATAATGAACCAAGTATTGTGGTTACTGCTAGATTTAGTCTTCCTCAACTCTTCTAAACTGTATTGTAGGTTTTTTTTGTTCTAACTATGGTGTTAATACTTAATATCACATTTGTGTTGGTTGTGTATCCCGATATTCCAGATTCAGCGATGTTATTGTTTAGTTGTGTTTGTGCACCAGTTTTATTGTACACTCATCCCAACTGGGGGGTGAGGGGGGCCATCATCCCCCCCATGGGGGTACAGAGGAAACATCATCAAGAAAGGGGGTTCGTGGGAGAATTCCCCAAGAGAAATTTTTGAGATTTGTGTTGGCCAGTAGCTTGCGGACCCATGGTATAGGGTGACTCAAAGTATTTTCCCATGGTAAATCCCTTATAAAAGGAAATAATTCTAATACAGATGTGTACTGTATTGTAGCATTGTATGACAATCTTTGTGATTCTGTGAGAGAGACTGTGAGAAAGTGAAGAGGAAGTGCAATGGAGTTGCTATAGGTTGTATCCCTTCATTTTGATTGATAGTGTAATAATAAAGGACTGACAATTTCTGTGTGGATGTAGCTCATCTTGTGTGAACCACGTTATATTTGTGTCTCTCTTATAATGTGTTTGATATTTTCATCTTGTAAAATTATATAATTGTTATTGATTTGTGATCCTATTTTTATAACAATTGGTATTAGAGCCAAAAGGTCTGTTTGGCTTGTAAAATCATAGGAAAGAAGGGTTCCTAGTTTGAGTGGGAGCAATGGAAGAAGAAGGAAATTTTAGGGTCTAGAAATTTAGTGAACAAAACTACCAGTTATTGAAGATGAAAATGGAGAAATATTTGTACCTGAAGTATCTATATGTATTGTTGGGTGGAAAAAAAAATAGTCGTTGACTATGAAGGATGAAGAATGGGAGGCTCTTGACAGAAAGGAACTGGGAAAAATACGACTATGCCTAGGTTCATAGGTGGCTTTCAGTATCTCAAAAGAAAAGACAACGGAGAGTGTGATGCGCACATTGGCTAAGCTCTATGAAAAAACCTCATCTTCCAACAAGGTATTTTTGATGAAGCATTTATTTAATATGAAGATGTTAGGAGGTGTATTTGTTGCCGACTATTTAAATGAATTTAATATTCTTACTAGTAAGCTAAGTTATGTAAAAGTGAACTTAGATGATGAGGTTAGGGATCTTTTAATCTTGTGCTCATTTCCAGAAAGTTGGAATAGCTTGTTCATGGTTGTATGTAACTTTGTCCCTAGTTTAAACACTCTTAAATTTGATGATGTTATTGGTGTTATTCTCAGAGATGTAATGCGAATAAAAAGCACAGGTGAGACATGTAATGCATTGACAATGGAGAGTAGGGGGAGACAAAAGGATAGAGGAAGGAGCCCAGGTAATCGAAGAAAGTCTAGAAAGGGAAGATCCAAGCTTAGATTTGAAAACATAGAGTGTTGGAACTATGGCAAGAGAGGACATCTAAATAAATAATTTATAGCTCTAAATAATAAAGGAAATAGGTAGAAAAAGACTACCGAGGAAGCAAATGTAGCAGGTGATGTCTTACAATATTCTTTGATTCTTTCATTAGATAATACTAGTGATTACAGGTTAGTAGGTTCAGGGTCTTCATGTCATGCTACAGCCCATAAAGAGTTCTTTCATGATTAGGTTCTAGGTCATTTTGGACATGTTTTATTGGTGGATGATAAACCATGTAAAATTGTTTGAATGGGTAAGGTAAATATTAAGTTAAATAATGGAAATGAATGGATGCTAAAATATGCAAGGCATATTCCTTCTATGAAAAAAAAATTGATCTCAACATGAAAGTTGGTAGATAGAATCCAATTGTCTACGTATGAAAAAACGTGGCGAAATATCATAAAGGAGCACTGGTAGTAGAAAAAGGAGATATGATAGGTATGTTGTATTTATGTACTCATAATATTGATTATTCTATCTCTATAGCTTCCATAGAAACAGGTGCATCGTTGTAGCATAATAGGCTTGGCCACATGAGTGTGAAGGGGATGCATATTCTCCACTCAAGGAAATTGCTTCTAGATCTTAAGAAAGTAAGTTTGGAATTTTGTGAGAAATGTGTATGTTCAAAACATAAGAGAGTTAGACTTCTAAGGGATAGGAAACAAAAGAAGGCTGAAAATTTAGAGCGTTTGTTTACATTTGATCAAGGATGGGCTTAGGTACAATCTCTTGGTGGCTCTCGTTATTATGTTACTTTTATTGATGATGCAACTAGAAAAACTTGGGTTTATTGCATTAAACAAAAATATGATGTGTTTGCTACTTTTAAGAAGTGGAAACCTTTGGTTGAGAATGAGAGAGGAAAAAAGTTGAAATGTCTCAGATCTGATAATGGAGATGAATACTGCAGCAAGTATTTTGATAGATAATGTTCATACAATGGGATTCATAGAGAGAATTTAGTCCCTCGAACGCCAAAAGAAAATGGTGTGTCAGAAAGGATGAACAGAATGATCATGGAGCGTGCAAGGTGTATGTGATTGCATGTGGTGTTGCCCTTATAGTTTTGGGTTGATGTTGTAGATATTGTTGTTTATTTAATAAATAGAGGACCTTCAAGCTCTTTGGATGGTGGGATTCCATAGGATGCATGGATAGAAAAAAGGTAAACTACTCATTTTTGAGAACTTTTGGTTGTGAATCATTTGTCCATATTGATAAAGAAAATAAAACAAGCTTGAGGCTAAATCCAAGAAATGTACCTTAATTGGATACAGGGTTGATGATTTTGGTTATGATTGATGGGATTATTAAAATAAAAAAATCATTAGGAGTAGAGGTGTGGTATTCAATAAAAATGTTATGTACAAGGATTAGTGGTAGGGAATGAATGAGGAAAAGGAAAATACAGAGTACACAATGCTTGATGAAATCAAAGAAAATGAAGTTCTAAAGGCACCATAAAATCAATAGCAGCAACAGGTACCTCAAACTTTTGCAAATGTAAGAATATTTACCATGTTCAGTAGACCCCCTGAACGATTCTCTCCTTCATTGTATTATTTATTGATGATTGATTATGGTGAACCATAATGTTATGAAGAGGAAATGTAGGTAGAAACTAGAAATAATTGGGAGCAAGGAATGGATGAGGAGATGGACTCATTTGTAAGAAGCCTGACTTGGGAGTTGGTTGAGTTTCCTACAGGAAAAAGGGCATTCCAAAATAAATGGGTTTACAAGTTGAAGGAAGATGATGGAGGCAATAAGCAATACAAGGATAGACTTCTTGTAAAGGGGTTTGCACAAAAGAAAGGTATATACTTTGATGAAATATTTTCTCCTGTTGTTAAAATAACTTCAATTATGACTATTTTAAGTTAAGTTGTAGTAGAATATTTGAATCTTGAACAATTTGATGTAAAAACATCCTTTCTCCATGGGGATTTTGAGGAAAATATTTATATGTAGCATCCATAAAGGCACGAGGTCAAAGGGAAGGAGAATTTGGTTTACAAATTGAACAAGAGCTTGTATGGTCTAAAGAAAGCTCCAAGGAAGTGGTATTTAAAAATTGACAAGTTTATGACAGAATAGGGTTATAGAGATGCCATTCTGACCACTGGGTTTATTTCAATAGTTTAGATAATTGAAGATTTATTATCTTGTTATTTTATGTGGATGAAATGCTTGTTTCAGGGTCTAACATGCATGATATAAATGTGATCAAAAGGAAACTAGATAAATAATTTGCGATGAAGGATTTGGGTGTTGCAAAGAAAATACTTGGTATGAGAATAAAAAGAGACAAGAAAAATCACAAATTGACATTGTCTCAAGGTGAGTACATAGAAAAGGTGTTGGAGAGGTTTGGACTGCAAAATGAAAAACCTATTAGTACACCTTTGGCCATTCGGTTCAAACTAGGTCAGGATATGTGTCCCAAGACACATGAATAGATAGAATACATGTCCAAGGTTTCCTATTTATTAGTAGTTGGAAGCTTGATGTATGCCATGGTGTGCACAAGACTAGATATTGCACATGAAGTGGGAGTTATAAGTAGGTATATGAACAATCCATGTAAAGGGAATTGGAAATTGTGTAGTGGATTCTTAGGTATTTGAGAGGTACCACTTCTCATGCATTATGTTTTGCAGGTTTAGACAATGTTCTATAGGAATATGTTGATGCATATATTCCAAGTGATAAATACAATAGGAGGAACATCACAGTGTATGTCTTTAATGTGGGTGGAACTACAGTAAGTTGGATTTTGAAATTGCAAAAGGTTGTTTCACTTTCAACAACGGAAGCAAAGTATGTCGCTACTACAAAGGCTAGTAACTTTGATTTGGTTGCAGAGGTTCATCGAGGAATTGGGTAAGAAGCAAGAGAATAGTAGGTTTTACAGTAACAATGAGAGTGCCATTCATATTGAAAATAACTCAACCTTTTATATAAAGTCTCAATAGTCTTCAAATCCTCACATGTATCTCTCATAGAATGAAACCTATTAAAAAACAAAGACATGTTTTTCTAAATCAGCCCATTCTTGAAGAAATCAATGTTTTGTTTTTTTAAATTCTTCTCCAATATCTCATAAAATATGGTAGAAGTTACTGTATTTTATAGGAAATACGATAAACTATGCAGCATCCTACAACACCTTCAAACTCTACTCTTTCATCATTTTGTTGCAGAAATTTGCTAAGATTCCGTTGAATGCTGTCCATTTGGAATATATGTATGCATTTATTGTAACATGGATTTATTTGGATCTTGAAACCACCTTCGAAGGACATGATACTTCATTTATTGACATCGTTCTTGACATTTGACACTTACCATGTATACTCATCTTCATCCCTTCATAAGCATTTGGACAAAGTATTAGTTGCTCGGTGCTTGTCACATGATGATCACAGCAACATGAGTGCTAGGTAAATGCACTTATACATTTATATTCATACTTGGTTCCCAACCACTGGCATATGGTAGCCACAACAATTGATGATAAGATCAATGCTATTCTTTAATTGCTTTGGACACTAGAGATGAAGGTTTGGATAGGGAACCAGCATCTTCAGTATTTTATTTTTGATCTGAGATATTTGTTTCATATACAATGAGAAAAAATAATTTAAACCATTCAAATACAAAAATTTCCACATTTTCGAACAACACGTAGTGTATAAGTCTTGATATGTGGGATCTTGCATGAATTGACTTGACACTTAACTTGGTGATCGATTGGTTACTTGGAGTTATTAGTTTAAAGATCAACACCCAAATAGAGTCTTACAATATTGAAAAAACCAAGTATGAAGACTATGTATTTGAAATAAATCTTGGGTTATAATAGGGCTTGGATACAAAGCAGCTTTTTTTTATATTTGCCAAACCTTGTGCCTAGGAAAAATTGAAGGCTAAGCTATGACCAATGAAACTCTAAATTCCAACATGTAAGAAAAATCCATGATATTTAAATATTTGAAATGAAGTAAGCTTGACCAAGTGGACTAGGACACTCACGACTTTAATGAGACTACTAATGGACTTTTTAGAAGCGAAAATCAAGGTCTCTCCTTGCATATGCGCTGCTAGAAAATAAAAATTTTAATGAGGAAAATTATGGTACCAAAATATTGCTTTGTTTGGGCATGGATTCCTTCCTGTGAGGTTCCAAGAACGTGAAGACCAAGTTCCTTCTTCCTGAAACCATTCGTGACATTTGCAACTTATACATTAAACTTGCTATGTAAACTAGGGCTGATATGCAGCTAAAAACTGAAAATAGCAGTGTCATTCTCCATTGGGTTGTAGTCTTATTCGATTGTCTATTCTAAGCCAACATGCTGAAAAAGAAGTGCTAAAAATACATCCACACACTATAAACTAAAATGTACAATAATTTTACACTACTATTATGCTTACTTCAATCTTTAAAATCCATGAGAGTGAAGTTGAACCATCTTGTAAGAGTTAGGTTGAACTCAATTCAACAACTGTATAAATTAAACTATGGCATATTTACCTTTAATAGTACCTCTTGGCATGAACATGAGTGCTCTTAAGGAAACAAAACTTCCAAGTCACCATAAATTCTAGTTTTACAATGAATTTGATCTACGTTCCAACTGTGAATAGTAGAAAAACTAGAACAATAAAGATTAACAAGATTTTATTGGGAAAATATCAATTTTTCCTCCATAAAAGATAAAAAACAACTAAACATACAAAACTGGGAATCACTCACAAGGGATTTTAACAAAAGTGCATTTTTTGTTGTCTCTCCTGTAAATTAGATTACAATCCTCTAGGAAGAACGAGTTGAAATTTGAAGAAATTGTTTATAAAAATGGTCACTTGGTTAAGCCTTTCACTTCTCATTCCATTGATTTAAGAACATGTTCTTCAAGAAAGCAAACCATTATAACCTAGAGTCTTTGGGGTTACCAACTTACTAAAATAACTTGCAGACAATCATCCATTTCAGAAATCAAAATAGAAATAGGAAGAAAACATGGCATACCTTATTTATGACGGTTGATACTAGATTTTCTTCTTCTCTTCAAGTTGCTTCCACAGCTTCCAAGGTATCTACAATCACCTACAAAGAACAATACCTTCCTGCAATATCTTATATCTTATATCAATTATTAATGAATTAACATATTCATAATGAAATAATAAGATAATTCAAAAATCGTAATATATAAGAGTGCAAAGACACAATATTGGAAGAAGAAATTTATTTATTAATAAACAAGTGTGGTGAGATTACAACTCAAAATCTAAGACAACTGATCCTCTACAAAATGCCTCGGTAAATTGTAGTAACACAACTTGTCAACAACATAGATATATGCTAATGCTAACTTCTCGACGTGGGAGAATATGAGTTTGGGACCAGATAATGCACGACTCAGATAATAGACAACATGCTCTTGGAGCTTGTCATCCTCCTAAACAAATACTACCCCAATGGTCAACTCAGATGCAACGAGATACAATATAAAGTATTTAGAGTAATTTGGTGGACATAATAAAGGAGTCGACAACAAAGCCTTTTTCAATGCGTCGAATGCAAGTTGTGCAGTTTCATCACATACAAATGGAGTGTCCTACTTAAGCAAGCGCATGAAACCCTTAGTTACTAGGCATAGTTAACTATAAAATGTCGAAGGAAATTAGGTTTCCCTTGCAGGATCTGAAGTTTCTTGATAGAATGAGGAGGAGGTAGATTTACAATAGCCTCAAATTTTAAAGGATCTACCTGAATTCCTTTGTTTGACATGATAAACCTGAGTAGACTCCCCAACTCAATATAGAAAACACACTTGTGGGGATTCAAGCATATTTTATAATGTCTACATCATTCAAAAATCAATCGAAGGTGATCTGGATGGTACTTCCTCTTGTGAGAATGGGCAGACAAATCATCCAAATATGACTCAACGATATTCTTAATGTCATGGAAGGAAAATTTCATTTTTCGCTGAAAGGTAGCCCCAACATTTTTCAAACCAAAGGGAATTTTCTTGTACGCAAAGGTACCCCATGGAAAAATAAAATTCATTTTATGCTAGTTTTTCGGCTTAATTTGGATTTTATTATATCCGTAAAAACCATCCATAAACGGAAATAATTTGCTACCCGCACAAGAATCAATGATTTGATCTATAAATGGCATGGGGTAGTTGTCCTTGGGAAATGCTTTATTTAGGTCATAAAAAATAGTGCACATGCGTATTTTCATTTGTTTATTATCAATAGGAATGGGATTGGATACCCATTCCATCAGAGAAATCGGGTAGATAAACCCAACTTTCAACAACTTTTTCACTTCGGCCTTTATGGATATCGCTTTACGTCGATTAATAGGTCGAAGATTTTATCAAATTGGTTCAACATTGAGGTAGGTTTGGATTTTGCGCTCTACAATTGATGGATCAATTCATGGAATCTCCTCATATGATGAGGAAAACACATCGAAAAATTCCTTAAATAAGGCAGTATATATGGAAATATCCTCCAAAGAGCAGTTTGCGCAGATATGCACATTTTCTATGACATTGGGGTTTGCAAAAATGTTGATTGGAATGGTAACATAAATATTTTCCATATTCTCCTCAACGAATATTCCCTCCTTTGGTAAAGGATTAATCGGTAAATCAACATCTTCCGCCCGTCTCGCATGGAAATCTTGGTTTTCAATTCTACTCAGTTCTGGAAGAAAGTAGGACGTATGGTGAATATATTCACAAATCTTATCTCTCCCACTCATAGCTTCCAAAATGGCTTCATCCAAAGTAAAAACAATGTCTAAGCAGTCATAGAAATATAAAGAGTTTTCTGCCTAGGAAGGAAGATAAGCTTCTTTCGACTTCTCTGAGACTTTAGAAGGAGTTGTGATCGAATCAATAGTGGTGTCAACAATAGATTGATAAGCCAATTCCACTATAGATAAGAGAATGTGAGGTTCATTACGGGAAGGAAGGACCCAAGGATCAAGTCTATTGACAATCATCATGATAGACTTCCCTACACTCGTAGAACCTAGATAGTTTGTTGGGGATGGGATATCAAATGTGCCCTTCAGAGATGAATACATTCCAACCCCGAAGATCTCATTAGTTGGTTTAGTTTGATCAATCAAAGGTATAGTGGACTCATTAGTTTCCAAATGACCCTTCCGATTGAAATTGAGTTGGACAATAGTAACAAACTTCTCATAGTGTGGAAACACCACCACTCAAAGAATAGCCAAGGAAATCACACACATGGCATAAGTCCAACTTCTCCCTAAAAGAAAGTTATAATCCAAAGGAGCATAAATCACTTCTACATCAAAAACCAATTCATTCCCTTCCAACTTAATCTCAGAAGCCGATAGGATACCATGCGGATAGAAAGACCTTTTGTCGAAAGTAGTAAGTAAAGTGTTTGATGGAACTAGATCCGAGGAACCTAAATCCTTCCAGCAAGACATTAAAATTACACACATGGAAGCACCTTCGTTAACAACTAAATGTGTAATGGTTTTTTTGCCATGAAAAACATCTATCGATAAAGACACATGAGATGGAAGGTGAATCTTAACATTTGAAATATTGAACTTCGTCAGCAGGCTCGATGAATCCATGCTGCCTAAAGTTGCTAAGAGGGCATCTCACTGAGCGGGGAAACTTTGTAACACTTCCAATGCTAACATTGCACAAGGAGTTTGAGCCAAATAATCAACCACAGAGTAGTTAGAAGTAGCCCTAAAGTTAGGATTGTGAATTTTTTTTAAAGATTCCTTTTGATATCTTAGGCATCAAATCAACAAGTTTCTCAATAGTGAGAGGGTTAGAAGTTTTAGTAGTAGACTTACCCTTATCTGAAGCCTTCAATTCATAATTCTTGTTTCTTGTATGGATTAAGGTGCTATATCATACCATATTGATATAGTTTTGATCAGGAGGAGCACTAGAAGTTTCCCCAGCTACATTAGAAACAAAAGTTGCGTTCTTTGCTTGGGGAAATGGATCCTTTATGACAACTGATTGTTGATTTTTCAACAACTTTTGAGCTTGATCTATAAGAGGGCATTGATGACTCAGGTGATATCCATGGAAAAAATTATAAGGAAACTTCACCTTCTTCTTATCTTTCTTACCCCCATCAGCATTGTTTGTGGGTTTCTGCTTCTTTTGATTACCCTCACCCTTCTTACCTTTCTTCTTTTTCCCACCGGGCTACTGATTTCCCTTCTAAGAAGTCTGTGCAAAAACAGTTGCAATTTGAGATGAGTGGGTGGAATCCTTTGTTTCCTCCACTGCATATTGCTTCGGTGACAACTCACGGAGTTGCTTAGCCGATGAATCTATAGTAGGAGAACTTACTGAACTAACCATACCATGAACATGGGGTCCAGGATTGGGTTTCTCTACATTATTGGTATACCTCGGTGCCTTAGGTATGATTTCACACAAGATAACAGACTGAGCATAAATCAAATCTAACTGTTGGGCACTAAGGATAGCCTCCTCTTTTGTGGTCACCCCCGAAGTGGATATGTCATTAGATATATAAGGTAGTAGATATTTTAAGAACCACTCTAATAAGAACTCGAGGGGTATGGTGGCTTTGATAGTACTCTTACATATTCACCACTATTGGATGTGATCCGATATATGTGTGTCTTTGTTTTTCCAAAAAATAGAAAACAAATCTATGCTAGTATCATATCGGATAGGAAGCTAGAAGTGATTGAGGAACATAGTTGCTAAATCCCAAAAAATGTTATATGTAGCAGAGGTAAGTTCAATGTACCATTTTGCTACAACATGAGTCAAGGTCCTATGGAAAATCATTAACTGAATGAAGTCATCATTCAATGAGTTTGAAGAGCACCATAAATGAAAATTGGTTATATGGGAACCTAGATCTTCACTAGATTTTCCTTCAAACTTAGGAATATGTTAAGGTAATTTAATAGGAACAGGTGGCCACATTGCACTATGCCACACAGGATCATTCATAAACTCTGAAAAGTATGGAAACTTTAAATTTTCCAGGAAAGGAATCTTAGGCCTAACCGAAACTTGAAAAACATGAGTATGGGATGTAGAAGGACCTGCCCCCTAGTTCCCAAATGAAAAGGTGGTGTTTCCCCCTATCGTTGGTTGTGAAGTAGTTGGACTACTTTCAAAAGGATTCCACCCGAAACCCAGTGGATTACTTGTGTGTGGTGCACTATAAGTGGTTTGAGATGCTCCAGATGAAACTGGAGTTTGAAATATAGAGGCAGGTATCCTCCCACTGAAAAGCGAAAAGGGAGAGCTCGTGAAAGGGGTTGAAATCGATGTCTAAAAACCTTGGCAAAAATTATTTGTGTTTCTAAACTACATGCCCACATATGCAGGTGTAGTACCTACATAAGGAGTGGATGGGGGAATGTGCCCCCCATTCCACGGGAAACCCTAGATGAAAGAGGAGGATACACTTGGACCACTCTGAGCAGTATGCATGAAGGATGGGGAGGAAAAAGGTGCACTGGGGATCCTAGTGACTAACCCACTAGATGGATCTACTACGTTATAGGTAACCGGTTGTTGGACCACTCGACTACTTGGTGATAAGGGTGCATTAGATGCACTTGGTCTTGAAGTACCAACCAGGCGAGCTGGGACTCCACCAGTGAAAATGGCTGAAATTGGGGTATAAATACCCTCTCGAAAGCTAGACATAACTCTACTCATAGGAAAACCAATAACATGTGAACTAAAGGGAAGAACTTGGACGATTACATGACAATTTAAGTCAGGTAGAGGTGGGTTAAAATTCCTTGAAAACTCGTCATCCTACAAGTATTCAATCTCTATTGCAGTTGTCTCTTCCTCATTAGTCCTAAGTTGTGCTTCACCTCAAAATTCATTGACTTATAGTGGTTCAAAATAACCTTCAATATCTATTCTCTGCCTTTGAGGGGGAGGTGGAGGCTCCACTGTATCAGATGGAGGAAGGTTTTGCAGCCTTCTTTACCTACAGAGAGGTTAGTCCTCAATAGCTAAAATTTTGACTCACATGCACCTAAAGGCCAACTAAACAAATACAAACCAAACAACACTCACTAAAAATTTCCTAAAGTCACTCAAACACAACAGATATAAGATATTCCTTCGAAAGAAAATCTTGGGATGATTAGGGCCCAGGTCCAACCAGTGAATATTGATAGATGGTTACTTGGAATCCCATGAAGATGTTCTTAGGCAGAATCATTGGAATAACCCAACCTCCCTCCCAAAATTTCTACCGGGGTTACCTTCCAAGTCTATCCAAGGTATATTGAAAATAGCCTTCCAGTATCACCTGTGTATGATCCTTGGTGTCAAGAAACTAAAGGCTACCATAATACACCAAGATTATGGCAGAACAGTTGCAATTCCAATCCTTATGCGTGGGTAGGGTAGCAAAATCCAAAACCATGTCAACACTGGCACTGCACGAGGCCCAAGAGGTGGTATTGACAAGATCCCCAAAAGCATAAATATATTGAGATATGCTTGAACAAGGAATTAGAGGGTTATCTCCTCAAACAGGTTCTTACGTGACCTCATGCTTAAATCCTGTGTGAGAGGAGATTTCCATATGGTCTCATGTAGAAGACGATTTACCTAGTGAAAGGCCTACTATGTTTGAAATCAAATTCTTATGGACATTTAAAAATCCCTATTCCACAAGCCTAGCCTAAACTAGTTTATGTATGAACCTATAAAAAGAAACTTATGAGTAAACTTTTAATTAATCGTTCTTTTTAATGGGCTATATTAGTCAAAGGTAGTGGGATGGGACTGTATGATGTTATAGACTTAGTAGAAAGAAAGAAAAAATGATGTAAGAAACAATTTCAAAGAAAATTGCAACTGCTATGCCATTTTTTTCTTTTATTTTTCTTGTAAAATGAAAGCTAATGAACTTTTAAACCAAGCATGAGAAACTACAAGACTTCAATTTTTTAATTTTTTTCTTGAAAAATTACGAAAAGAACAACTAAATGCAACCTAATGCAAAAGGTGTAAAAAACATTTTCTCTTTTCTTTTCAAAAAAGCTCAAAAAATATAATGCAAGTAAATGCAAACTAAGTAAGTTTGAACAATCTAAGCATATAACAGTAAATCATGTAAACAAACCCTATAGTAATACACTTCACCTAGACAGGAAGAAATGGAACAAAACCTAGACTTGGTGGAACTATCAAATCAAAGACTTATAGATCCAAAATGGAAAGAATGACTAAATCAGACCACTAAGAATAGTACATAGTATAAAGTGTTTCAAAGGATTGTTCAATGACCTAAAACACAACCATTCAAGCTTAAAAATACAAGTAGGAGGACCTAACACATTCACCAATGAAGAAAGTCAAACACAAAAACACTCAAGGACTTGAGTAATCAAGTAAACTGCAAAATACAGAACTAAGGCCATCGTATCATGCCAGAAATAGAACCTCCACAAGCATATGAGAAATCACAAAAACAAGGACAAGCAACAACCTTTTAGACTCACAGACACTAACAGGAATGCGTGACTATTATAAAGGAAACTTGTGTATGATACACACCTATCTAGAATGAAACCTGCGTATACAAAGTGGATTACATGAATTTCACTGAAGCAACCTACATATACTGTAAAAAATTATCAAAAATAAAAATAACTGACAGACAGGCTCTGAACATGCAAAACTAAAACTCAAAGGTAAAATCAAAACATGTCACAAACAGAATCAGATAAAGAAGAAAATTGGTCACGAATCCTAAAGAGAGGACATACAACAGGTTGGAATCCCGGGAGGAGTCGCTAGTTCTGTTGTTCAAGAAAACAAAACCTTATAACCTAGGGTCTATGGGGTTACCAACTTACTAAAATAACTGGCAGACAATCATCCATTTCAGATTTAGAAATAGAAATAGGAAGAAAATTGGGCATACCTTATTTATGATGGTTGATCCTATCTTTTCTTCTTCTCTTCAAGTTTCTTTCACAGCTTCCAGGGTATCTCCAATCACCTGCAAAGAACAAGATCTTCCTGCAATATCATATATATTATACCAATGGTTAATGAAATAACATATTCATAATGAAACAATAAGATAATTCAAAAATCACAATATATAAGAGTGCAAAGACACAATATTGGAAGAAGAACTTTATTTATTGATAAACAAGTGTGGTGAGATTACAACCCAACATCTGAGACAAGTGATCCTCTAAAAATTAAGGACACTGAGTTCTGCTGCTCCAAGATATCTAAAGGAAAACAACCAGCATAACTTTGCTCTACTAAGTATGGTTCATTAGCCTCAACCCTTACCCTCTATTTATACATGAGATAAGAGAGAGGTTATGAAGGTTGAGATGGTTGGGGATGTTGGGATAGTTATGATTAAGGGCCCAACTATCCTCGAATAATAATGTTTATATTTTTAATTCTAAATTAAAGCATACACGACTATTGATACCGGCAAGTCACGTATGATACACAACTTGCTTTAAGGAAACTCGCAGGTGGAATCCCTAATGATATATACGTGAGTTTCAATGCACATAATCACGTATGATATGTGGGTTGCAATGCAAATAGTCGTGTATTCAACCCTAATGTCCATACAAAAATATATCCAACTGGTAAGGTAACGATGTATGAAAAGTCATGCTCATCTATGGTGTTTTGGCTACTTCAATCCAATTTGTCCTTTTGTATTCCGACACATTAGGTGTCAGTACTCAAACAGATAAGTGCCATTTTACATGATAACAAACATGTAGGGGAAACATTTTATTTTCAACCACTACAGCCATAAAATTTCAACATAGGCGATGCAAAATGTCAGCAAATAACCAACTTATAGTTTCCATACAACAATTGATTTTGCACTGCGTTCTATTTGATTACATTTGGCAATCTATTTGTGATTGTTTTCTACCCATTTTCTAGTAGTTTGAAAAGGATTTTACAAAAATTTGTATCCATTCTACCTGGATTTTGAGGTGGATGAGTCAGGTGCAGGACATTTAGGGGATGTCCTTATGAGGGGGGTACAAACCAACAAACCATCTTTCATTCTTAGCTCACACTATGCACATATAAGGTCTCTTTTGGTGTTCCTCTACCAAATGGCATGGTTTCAGTTAATTATACCATGTTAATAGCATCCACCCATACACACAACAAGAAGGTTTAAATGAAACATAGAGTAAACACTCACATTTCCATTTTATTTGTTATTTCATTAACATTTTCAATATAATACTATCGACAAGGGGAACCAAGTATCACCACCTACAAGTTGTTGAGTAGGCCAATCTAATTGAGTTTATTATATTACATATATTTCAAGAATATTTTATCATGTATTCATAAATGTTGCAATTTGGTATTTTCTGGTTTATCCATATACTGTGTTTTTTAACTTTCAATGGAAAAATAAATAAAAAGAAACCATCCCCAAAATCTAGGTTTCCTCAATTATGTAATCGATATCTGTATTTGAAGGAATAACCTATAGAATTTAACATCTAGGAACACAAGCCAACATCAATAAAAAAGGTCAATAACCTATAGAAAAACAAGACTCCAATAGTTTCATAGTGAAAACTAACCTTATCTTCATGAACGAGTTAAGTAAGCATTCAAGAAGCAAGTGGTTAAAAAATACTTTGAATTAAAGAAGAGGAATACATTGAAAACTCTATAGATTTAATGACTCCATTGCAGTGATTTGGGAAATATTTATGAATATCAAAGTATATGCATCCACATAATTGGTATATTTGAGAAGTTAACACATGTTGTAAATATTCAAAAGCCTTAATCAAATATTCTAAACTATATTTTTGGTTTATTTCTGAATTATTATGCTATAACTATGGTGTTAATACTGAATATTACATTTGGACATTTGTAAATATCATTTTGACTAGAAAAGTAAAGCGAGGAAAATTAGTAAGTTGCACGAACATGACAACCTATTTTTCCAAGAGTTCAAAGGTCATATGCTTGGAAAGGTCAAGACTAGAATTATGAAGTGAATTGAATGTGATGATTGTAGGATGACCTCTCATATCCTCATTACACATAATAAATTTTTGAGTATATCTTAGCTCGATATTTTTCCAACCTATTTTTTCACATTGCATTTCGACATTTATAGATGTTGTATGAGAGATATTCAACCAAACTAGAGTATACAATTTATATAGGTTAATTCCACCCAATTTGGAAAACACTTTATTTTTTGTTCCATTTCTCCAAGTTGAGATAGATTTCTTTTTATCAAATTTCCCCTAAATGTCTCCAGAACTCATTTTTGAAAATTCACTAATATGGCCATGTCCAAGGTATGCATAAATATTCCCAAATATTCCTAGTGTACAAATTTCGTCATGACCAGTTAGAGAAGCTTCCCAAAGATTCATAGTATCTTCCATTTGATAGAAAGAACTAGTTTTATTGATTATAATTCTTTTGAATATCTCTTCATAATAATTCAAAAAAATTCCTTAAATTTTAAGGGTCGTAAGTATTAATTTCTATAGGACAGTATACTCATGGCCACAACGCCATAGGAAAGTTAGAATTCACAGAATGTTTTCTTCCATGCTTCCATTCATCCTTCCTCTCCCTTTTGTTGGAAGTTATTGATTGAAGCAACACAACTAGGGATGCTGAGATATATGACATGCATAAACCAAGTGTCGTGGTTACTACTACCTTTATCCTTCATCAACTCTTCTAAACTGTATTTAGGTTTTTTTTCAGCTATTTTGTTATAACTATGGTGTTAATACTTAATATCACATTTGTGTTGGTTGTGGATGTTGATCTTCCAAATTCATATATGTTATTGTTTAGTTCTGTTTGTACGCTATTTTTATTGTACACTCATTTCAACTGGGGGGTTCAGGGGGACATCATCCCCCCTATTGGGGTTTGGAGGAAACGTCCCTGAGAAAGGCGGTTTGTGGGAGAAGCCCTCAAAAGAAAGTTTTGGGATGTTTCTTGGAAAGCAGTTTGTGGACCCATGGTATAGGGTGACCAGTACTATTTTCCCATGGTAGCATTGTAAAACAATCTCTATGATTGTGTGAGAGAGACTGTGAGAGAGTGAAGGGTAAGTTTATTGGGGTTGCTGCAGGTTGTATCCCTTCATTTTGATGGATAGTATAATAATAAAGGATTGGAAATATCTTTGTGGATGTAGCTCATCTTGGGTGAACCACGTTATATTTATGTCTCTCTTATAATGTGTTTGATATTCAAATCTTGTGAAATTGTTTAATTGTGATTGATTTGTGATCCTATTTTTCTAACAATTAGTATTAGAGACAAAACATCTACTTGGATGGTAAACTCGTAGGAAAGAAGGGTTCCTGGTTGGAGTGGGAGCAATGGCAGAAGAAGGAAATATTTTGGTCGATATATTTAATGAAAAAAACTACCAGTTATGGAAGATCCAAATAGAGGACTATATCTACCCGAAGGATCTATATGTAATGTTGGGTGGAAAAACGAAATAGTCGATGACTATGAAGGATGAAGAATGGGAGGTTCTTGAAAGGAAGGCACTGGGAAAAGTACGATTATGCTGGGCTTCCTTGGTGGCTTTTAGTATATCAAAATAAAAAACAATAGAGGGTGTGATGAGTGCATTGGCTAAGCTCTATGAAAAAATCTCGGATTCCAACAAGGTATTTTTAATGAAGCATTTATTTAATATGAATATGTCAGGAGGTGGATCTGTTGCTAACAATTTAAATGAATTTAATATGCTTACTAGTCAGCTAAGTTCTGTAAAAATGAACTTCGATGATGAGGTGAGGGTTGTTTTAATCTTGTGCTCATTGACAGAAATTTGGAATAGATTGTTCATGGTTGTATGTAACTTTGCCCTTAGTTCAAACACTCTTAAATTTGATGATGTTATTGGTGTTATTCTTAGAGATGAAATGTGAAGAAAAAACACAGGTCAGACATCAGGTAATGAGTTGACCATGGAGAGCAAGGGAAGACAAAAGGTGTGAGGAAGAAGCCTAGGTAATCGTAGCAAGTCTAGAAGGGGAAGATACACGTCTAAATTTGGAAAGATAGAGTGTTGGAACTATGGTAAGAGAGGACATCTAAAGAAATAATGTATAGCTCCAAATAAGAAAGGAGGCAATTAGCAAGAGACTACTCAGGAAGCAAATGTAGAAGGTGATATGTTACAATATGCTTTGATTCTTGCATTAGATAATACTAGTGATTAATTTGTAGTAGGTTCAGGGGATTCATGTCATGCTACACCCCATAGGAAGTTCTTTCATGATTATGTTCCATGTCATTTTGGACATGTTTTATTGGGGGATGATGAACCATGTAAAATTGTTGGAATGGGTAAGGTTCGTATTAAGATAAATAATGGAAATGAATGGATACTAAAATATGTAAGGAATATTCCTTCTATGGAAAGAAATTTGATCTCAACTAGACAATTGGGAGATAGAAGCTATTTTTCTACGTTTGGGAAAATGTGGTGGAAGAAAACTAAAGGAGCACTGGTAATAGAAAAAGGAGATAGGATAGGTACGTTGTATTTACATCCTCATAATAATGATTATTCTATCTCTGTAGCTTCCAAAGAAATAGGTGGAACATTGTGGCATCATATGCTTGGCCACATGAGTGAGAAGGGGATGCAAATTCTCTACTCAATGAAATCGCTTCCTGATCTGAAGCAAGTGATTTTGGAATTTTGTGAGAGCTGAGTATATGGAAAATATAAGAGAGTTATATTTCTCAGGGTTGGGAAACAAAAGAAGAGTGAAAAGTTAGAGATTTTGTATAGAGTTGGTCGGGGACTGACTTAGGTACAATATCTTGGTGGCTCACGTTATTATATTACTTCTATTAATGATGAAACTAGAAAAATTTGGGTTTATTGCATTAAACAAAAATATGATGTGTTTGCTACTTTTATGAAGTGGAAAGATTTGGTTGAGAATGAGTCAGTAAAAAAATTGAAATGTCTTAGATCTGATAATGAAGGTGAATACTACAATAAGGAGTTTGATCGATAATTTTTCTACAATGGGATTAGCAGAGAGAAGAAAATCCATATTGGAACAACACAAGAAAATGGTGTGTCAGAAAGGATAAACAGAACAATCATGGAGCGAGCAAGGTGTAGGTGATTGCATGCGGGGTTTTGCTTACAGTTTTGGGATGATGTTGTAGATATTGTTGTTTATTTAATAAAATGAGGGCCTAGAATCTCTTTAGATACTAGGATTCGATAGGAGGCATGGACAAACAAAAAATTAAACTACTCATTTTTGAGAACTTGTGGTTGTGAAGCATTTGTCCATATTGATAAAGAAAATAGAACAAAGCTTGAGGCTAAATCTAAGAAATGTACCTTAATTATATACGGGGTTGATGATTTTGGTTATCGCTAATGGGATTATGAAAATCATAAAATAATTAGGAGTAGAGTTCTGGTATTCAATGAAAAGGTTATGTACAAAGATCAGTTGCAGGTAATGCAAGAGGAAAAGGAAAACATGAAGTACACAGTGATTCATGAAATCAAAGATGTTAACACTAAAAAGTGTTCACCTAGCTCTACATGGTCTAAACCATATACATACATGATATTCCTACCATATTTACCTTACTTTTGACCTTCACAATTATATTTCCACCAAAAGTGGTCCAAAACATCATTATTTGCTATGGTTTACCCTCACTCTCTCCCAAAAAGAGTAAAAAACCCTAAAAAGTGTTCAATAACCCTAAAAAGGAGAAAGGGTCAGAAAACCACAAGAAAATACCATGGGTCAAAAAATACCATGGGTCACCACCTTGGGTCAAAAAACCATAGGACCATACTATAAATACATTGTGAAGGACTCTCCCAAAACACTTTTTGGCCATTCTAGAAGCACACTCATAAATGTTTTCTCATTTCCATTTGTGGGTATGCTAGGACAATTTTGCTCTCAGGTATTCACATACTCCCTTGTCACCATTCCCTTCGCCATACCATTCCCACGGTGTATGTTGAGACATTCTGCGTACCCATCTTGGATCCATTCCCCGTTTGACCACTGTCCGTGGAGACCATTGGAGAACCAACCCGTGGGGCTGCGTAACCATTTCTAAGGACTGCTATGGTGGCCCATTCTACCAAAAAAGAATATATTTTATTTATTTGCATTAGTTTAGTTTAGCCATTATATGTTGGAAACTGTTAAAAAATATTTTCTTTCTGTTATTAGTTTAGATTTTTATTTTACTTTCCATTGAACTCTTCCTTACGATCACAATGATCTAAGGTTCATGCTTTTGCATGTAGTTGGGGAGAAATCCCCACTACATTTTGGAAACTCCACTTCGGTCAATCCATTCGGCTCCCTTTTTTGTAGGTTTTCTACAAGTTTGTCTTCCGTTTTTTCCTTCATCCGTCACAGATCATGCCCCTTCGTGGCTGATCCGAACCTTTACTACATCAGTGCCTGCCCCTCGGCCCTAGCCGACTCTTCTTTTTTAAAATAATTCATGTTTGGTCCAAGGCACAATTATCTAGCTAGAAGCTGCGACCCAACTGCTCCTTTCTGCCTGATAAGCGTGACCTAGGTCACACAACTAACCTCAATAAGCGTGAATTGGATAAAAAATATAGATTACTCCTGTCTCGGCTTTCAGAGTGACCCCAGTCACTAATTTTTTGAGCAACCCAATCACATCTTACCCTCTGTTTTGTGTGACTTGACTTCTTTCTTCCCAGATCATGGTTGTCCCCTATTCTGTGTAACCCATATCGTGTATGTTTCTCTGATAGGTGTGAATGACAATTTTTAGTCTGTTTTCTATGCCTCAGATCCTTGTATCAGATGTTATGTCTATCCCAAACCCTGTCCCAACCTGTTTTTCTTTCCAAATATTATTTTTTATAGCCCCTTGATGTGTTTTAGGTCTCCCCTTCTTGGTTTATGAGTTTCCATAGTTGAAACCCCATGCTTATTTCCTGAGTTTGATTACAAATTTCCTTTATTACTCATTTGTTTCAAGCATAATTTCATAATTGGAAGAAAAAATTTATTTTGCAGTTTTACTGTTCTTTACTATTACTTACTGCATTCTCTGGGTTTGACACACATCAATTGCACACAATTCACACCAATAAGTGAAACGCTCAGTTCATGAACCTAAGAAGAGCCTTAAAAAATTAATTAACTTAATATCATTCAGATCAGGGTATAAACTCAATCCACGTAACTGTGGGAATTACTTGGGAATAGCCTTAAAACACATTATGAGGAGTACCACAAAAACCATGAAGTAGTTGTCCATTGAGAGGACCTGCCAAGAAAAAAGGGAAATGACCCCTACTTGATTGACTAGTTCCCACACATGACATAAACCAAGAGCTCTCGTTTGTGGCAAAGCGGTTATCAGTTTTGCTTGAGCCGTGGAGTGAGGGGTACTGCCCCAATACATAAGATGTTAGAAAACATTAGTGTTCGATTGAATCCGTTGAACCATTTGGAAGTTAAACAAACTTGGAGTCCATATTCATTTCCATTCAATAAACCACAACAATTCAACAAGTCATCATAGCTCCACCTCGCTACTCATATAGGATTAAGGGGAACATTCCCCAATTTGGTTCTCTAAACTGACATTGTCAAAACCATCTTTGAAGTCACTCACCACCTTCGGAGCCACACACAGCCTCTAAATCTGATTCAGATTCATACCAATCTGAACCCACCTTATTCATTACCCCATCTAGCCCCATGTTTGGTGCACATCTAGATCCCTTCCATGGAGGGATAGTTGGCGATGGACCTGTGTAATTTCCACCCATCACCATAGGTATCCCTTCTACAAGACCAACAGTTCATGGTTCTAATGGGACGATTGCCACTACACACACTGTTTCTGGTACACTACCCACTAATGGTGGCCCCACGCCAGCCACTGCGGTTCCTACCATCCCACCCTTTATACCTGGGAGTAGTGGCCTTTCCACATCCATTTCAAGTATTCATACCATGGTAATTCAACCTCATCCACCCCCAGTCATGCATGGGAACTATGTTCCAGCATCCACCGATACCATTGCTGGTCCTTCCCGATCCAACCTCGGCTCTAGCCTACCTTTCATGGGTAGTCTCAACCTACCTAATCTGGAATGGTTAACCAATGCCCCAATTTGTCACCACCCATAATGGACTCCTATTCCTACAAATATTCACTTAGACATCCCTAAGTTTGAGGGAGATGCAGGCGAGGAACCTCAGAACCACATCATGTCTTTCCACTTTTGGTGTTCATCGAACAACATTGTGGATGACTCCGTTTGATTGAGGTTGTTCGAGCGCACACTTATGGGTGTTGTGGCCAACTTGTACATCAAGCTTCCTAATGCCACTTACCCTGAATTGTCCTCACTTGCTTCAATTTTCCTCTAGTACTTTCAGTTATCTATTCGTTATGATGAGGGACTGAAGATCCTTTTATCCCATCGCTAGACCACCGCTACCCACATCATAGATCACATCCATGAGTGGTGACGTTGACATAGCTTGTGCAATATCCAATTGGATAATAGGGTCTTCCTTGACTAGTTTCTGGAAACTTTACTCCCCATATAGCCAAGGAAATTACATTCGAGTGACCCCAAATTGAGGAGGAAGCCATCCTTAAGGCTCAACAATTTGATTTGATCTATTCCCAATATGGTTACTTATATACAATCATATTCGATGCTCCCTAATATGACACCTCTCGTCGAGATACCTTGGGGGAATCTCATGACACTGATGGAGTTATCGAATTTGTTACCCAACACCCCCAGTTTTATGCAGCCTCCCCCATGATTCCACCCCATCTAGGGAACACCCATAGTGTCTCCCAACCAAGTTATGCCCCTAATTACTCACATGTGGTGACTCACTATAGAGCTACTCCATCTTATGCTCCCCTTGGTTATGCCTCCGATTACTCATGCATGATGGCTTAGTCCAGAGCCACTCCATCCTACATGCCTCCCATACCAACTCCTCACGTTCATGGATCAAATTGTTCAGCACATTCATGTTCTGGCTAGACGACCAGATTTTCAACCCCTCCATCTCCTTCGATCTATTAAATACCACCTATGCAACCCACTCTAGATCTGGCCCTGACTCCTTTGGTTTCGAAGGGATAGGTTTATGGTCAACAAAATATCCCCAACCAACCCACCTCCAATAACCAGCAAGGGAAGGGAAACAATAAGAGAGGTAGAAACCAAAGAATCAACCAAGCCTAAGGAGGTGGCCAACAGGCCAACCCTCCAAACAAAATTGATGTCAAACCTCTTGCACAGAATCCCCAACGTCCCAATTGACCTAGAAAGAACCCACAGTTAAATACCAACCATTAGTGTGTTAGTTGTATCACCTACTTTCATTACACTCATCAGTGTCCTCACATGGCTCGCATCCAAAACCTCCTTCAAAATGACAATCAACGTGATCCAAATGTGGCTGCTCTAGATCAGCGCAACCTAACACCACTAGGTCCCCTGCTTAGGGTTTTCCAAAACCCCCTACCACACCAAGGAATGGTTGTAAGCCAACCCTTGGCCCCACCTTCTCCCGCAACTCCTACTGCGGCCCCACCTGTTGACTCCGCTGTCCATCAGCTCATGATGTTATCATTCAAATTCAACCTCCATACTTGACAAAACCAATATGGATCCACCAAAGAAACCACTGACTCCTCAGCAACATCTACCTCTACTAGTTCTGACATGTCTCTCCACTTATCGAGACCCCACACAGATGGGAGACCAGAGTCCTACAGTTTCCTATGCGTCATGTCGCAAACAATTCTACTACGATAGCTTCCCTCAACTACAACATAGTTAACAATTTCTCCCAATATCCTATAACCATGTCCACTTTGGAAGTGCTTAAAACTTTCCCATCATAGCGTAAAGCATTGTTGTCTGCGCTAGTTTTCGTTGATCCCTGTAATTCTAGGTTGAAAACCTTCCAATTGGATCAAGGAGAGCCGAGGATGCCATCTACCATCACCTTCCAAGTTCTAGTCTCAATTCGTAATTTGTTCGTACATTGATGCATTATTGATGAGGGGGCATCCACCTGCATTATGCCAACCATCATTTGGAAGAAACTCGGGTCCCCTACCCTTCAACCTTCAACCACCACTCTCCCCGCTCTACTCAACCACAGGGGATTCCCACAAAGATTCCTATTGAGTTAGCTGGTGAAACGGTGTTGATTGACATTAATATTGAGTATGTCAATTCCCAACTTGATTACAAAATCCTCCTAGGATGTAGCTATATGTATTCCATGCGAGCCATGGCCTCTACCGTCTTTCGACTCTTGATGTTCCCTCATCATGGGAATATCATGACCATTGACCAATTGACATACTATGATCTTAAGGGTCCGACCATGCCGGGACATGTCCTTCAGACTATCAACTCCGCCATCAACAACACATCCACTCCATCCTTATCTAATGTTGTCTTGGGCTTGTTTTCCAACACTCCTATGATAGACATGTTTTGGACCTTACCACCTCCACCTACACAAAATGACATATTGTACTTGTGCACTATCACATCTATTACCATCTTGAACACATCGCAACCTCTGTCGCAACCCCAACCACTGTCATTCAATAATTATTGGGGTTTGTTCCTGATCCACACGATTCCCTTCCTCTTTCCACCATTTGGCATCGTGATAAATTTTGTGATGGCTACTCTCAACTTACCTAATTTTACACTAAGAGTTCCTATATGGTACCTTGATCCACCCACCCAAACCTCGGTTCCCCAAGTTGTGTTGACCCCCATCCAACCCATTGAGATGGTGTCTCGCCCACCTCTTGGTCCATCAAATACTACTCCTGTCTCTAGGTCTGGCCCTTCTCCTCCAAAGAAGGTTGGCGGAAAGGCCTCCAAAGCAATGACTGAACCTCATCCGACTCTCACTTGTGCATTGTGCGATATTCAAGGTCATGCAACACAAAACTTTGCAGAGTTTCCTCTCCTTCACGCCCACATGGATGCTATGAATGAGTCAGATGGTGCTCTAGTAATCACCATCCCATTTCTACCAACAGTTAAGAACAATTCATTGTGAAACAACCATATTTTTGCAGTTTGTGGCTTGTATGGTCATTACTCTCACAATTTCCCATATATGCCTGAGTATCGGTATTCCTTCACAAACTTAAGAAACACTCCTATGAATCTAACATTACTGTCCTCGAGGAGATCCACCCTTCACATTCTTCCTCTGACACAACCAACACCATATACATCATCTCCCATTATACTAGTCTTGTCATGTCCTCAGTTGCAAAGGATCTCTTTGATCTATCCATGCGTTGTTTCAACAAAGATGAGGAGATTCTTGAAGCCCTTTCGACTCTTGAGTACCCTTGGGATGATATGCACCATCGCTCATTCTTTAATCCCGATGAACCACTGTCATCGTCGGATCAGTACTCAATTGAAGACAAATAATTCATCCATGGAAAAGAAGACTGGTTCAAGAACCCCATTCCAACACCTGACACCTTTGAAGAGGGAAACATGGCTAACCTTTCTCCAACTATCAATGTCAATATATCAACCAAATCTGATGCATTTGAAGATATTACACTGGAGCATCTTGCTCCCCTGAAGAAGTTGCTTCATACAAAGCACATTTTCAGGATTTCTATGATGTTTTCACTTGGTCCTATGTCGAGATGCCTCAGCTTGATCCATCTATTGTTGAACATCATATCGACACATGGCATGATGTTGTTCCCTTATGAAAAAAGAAAAGACCTGTTCACCCTGCAAAGGCTCCTGCTGTCAAAGCCGAGATCAAGAAACTACATAAAGAAGGTTTCATACACCCCTTCGCGTATACCACTTGGGTTTCCAATCCTATTCTCATTAATAAAAAACAAGGTAACATTCACATCTGTACTAACTTTCATGACTTGAATTTGGCATGTCCCAAATACAACTTCCTCACTCCATTCATTGACTAGATCATTGATGTGTCTATCAGCCATGAAGTATTTTCTTTCATGGATGGTTTATCCAGGTATAACCAAATTCAAATACAGAAAGAGGACCAATACAAGACTGCGATCACAACCCCTTGGGGCACATTTGTGTACCTCGTTATGCCATTTTTCCTTAAAAATATTGGAGCCACTTTCAAACGATCTATGACGTTCTCCTTCTATGACCTCATCCACATTATATTGGTATACCTGGATGAACTCATGGCTCGCTCTCGGAAGCGTTCATAACATCTAGATGACTACTGCTTATAACGTTCGCTTGAACCCTCTCAAGTGTGTGTTTTGTGTCCCAATTGGGCGTTTACTTGTTTTTATCGTATCCCACAAAAGGATTGTGGTTGATCCTGTGAAGTTTCAAGCCATTCTAAATCTTCACCCCCCACGTACTCTATGCCAATTGTAGAGTCTCCATAACCAGACCAATTTCCTTCGCCGGAGGTTCTATGCTTAGAGTTAGTCACCATATCGATATTTGTAGCATAGTTTTTCTTTTTGTTTTTCATCCTTTTCACTACGATTCGATGACCCACTCTAGTATTTTATCCAGGTATAGTATCAGTGATTCCATTTTATAACTCCATCACATCATTTGCATGTGAGCGGGTGGATCTAACACATCCACTCTGCCCCTGCACCACTTGTACCCCACTATAGGGTGCGGTCCCACATCTACACATGCACATAGTGTGTCACACGTATGATCTAGATACCACCATGCTAGCATACTGTTAGGTCCCTAGACATGTACTAGAGGTCCATGTGTCTCTAGGATCTCCCTAGCAGTCCATGCTCACGTATGGATCATCCTCTATGAGGATAGGAAGCTGCCACCACTATGAAAAATCTCACGGGTGAAGAGATGACCTATACTAGATTGAATCCCTCCCTACTTTATTCGAGCCATTTCTTAGAGTCACTTTGATTTGTGTTCCACCACATGAATCACACCTTGTACGTTGAGCTAGCTCTGTACCTATAGGCCTCCATTAGGTCTATTTTTGCTTCCATGCACCACAAAGTCATCTGGAGTCCATTTGAGACATCGTTCACACCACTGGGATCAGTTATCCGTCCTCTATCTTTTTACGAGACCCTTATCTTGTTCTCTCACTATGATTTTTCAAGCCATTTCCCATAAGTCACCTCGATTTGTGTGCCATCATGCAACTCACCCATTGTATGTATTGGCGTGCTCATGAGCCGCCCAGTCCATCCATAGTGCATAGTTGGCCACTTTACTACCATCCATTGTCCCACAAGGGGTCCCCATTAGTGTTCTACATTTATTCCTATTGACCATGTTCATAGCATAACCTCTTTCCATATATTGAACAATTCCCCCTTACTTGATTGACCGGTATAGAGTTTCTGTTAAGCTCTTTTCCAACTCCTAAACGAATGAAAAGATTTTTGAGCATGCTTGATTCCTTTCACATTCGTTAAATTATTTGGAAGGGCGTCTATGTGGCCTCATTTATTTACCTTTTTGGACAATCTAGACTATTATAAGAAAAGGATCACCCTATCACCTTCCATCTAGGAACGTTTCCCTCTATATTCTTTTATGTGTTCTCAGGAATTAGGACCATACTTTACGAAAAAAACTCATTATCAGTTGTCCTTAAGCTCTTTTCTAGCCCTCTGAAAAAGAAAATATTTGCAAGAAAAATTGGTTTTATTCATGCTCGTAAAAGTATTTGAACGACCATTCAGTCAGTATAGGTTTAAACATTTTTGGCCTGGTTGGACTACCAACGGTAAAGAATTCTTCCTTCCCCTAAGGCTGGGAGAGATATCCTTTGTACACTTTTATCCTTTTTTTGGGCTTAGGAGACTACATAGGAAAAAGATACCACACTAGATTCTTCTTTTTATTTTCAGACTCTCTAAAAATGAAAACACCATCGAGCATTTACTTTCTCGGGCTCACTAAAAATCCATGAGATCGTGTCATATTGAGCTCACTTCTATCCCTTATTTGTGCTACTTAAACTATGAAGAAGGCCTAAATGGTGTCTTTATATGTCAACCCATACGATATCACACTGTGGAAGCTTTCCCACATTAGGTCACCTTTGTTCAGAGTATTCTGTGATGAGTCTTCCTTGGATCCCATGGATACCACTAGTCTAGTTACCTCCTTCAGTATTTTCCTTTTGCAGTTATCTTCCCAGTATTATAGCTATGATCCCTCTCCGATGAGTCAATTTCATTTTTTCCAGGTCATCCCTATCATCATACTCTAAACAAAGGAAGTTTGAGTTCCCCATACTCCCTTTCCTCTTTTCCCCCATTCAGTCTGTCAGTCCCCATATTGTTCCACATATTTGGTTATACCTCTCATGCTTCTAGTTAAGGAGACATCATTTCCTTTATTAGTTGTAGGTCTCCCTCTATTGACGTCAAAACATCTATTCCAAAGGATATACCTAGAAGTCCCTGTATCCTGGTTTCATCCACCTCATTGATGAGTTCCTTGTACCACTTGAGAGGAGTCATTAGTGAATCTCAAATGGTTGTGTCTCACGCGCTCGACTTCAGCTACATCATCACACTATTGAGATTCGTACAAGGTTTTGATCATTCTGTTATCACTCTTGGAAACTCCTCTAGGTTGCATCTCAAGGATGCCTGGTAACTTAAATGTTTTTATGGTTTTATAAGTGGATCAAGTTAGGTGACCTGCAAGACCTCATGCTCTTAATACATGCATGAAAATCAATCAAGGATACGGATTCTAACTACCACTATTTAGAGGTTTGATAATATGGTGCAGAGATGGAGAACTTATCATGCTGACAGATTCATACATAAAACAGATATATATAAATGGATAATCATAACAAGAAAGGTACTTATAATTTAGGTCATCAATATGCCAATAGGATGACAGCTACCAGACATCAATAAACTTGAATAAACCTGAATAACACATTCAAGCATAAGCATAGAATAGACATAAAATGGAAGATGAACATATGATAGCAAAAGAGCTTATATTAGGTCATGAGCAATATGAGAAGCTTGAAAATAGTAATGGTCTACAAGTCCCCGAAGTCGAACCCTTTCAATAAAATAAGTCTTAGGATTTATAGCCTTTACAAAAATATTTAGATCCTTAAAAATTGTATCTGATTTACTAAAAATAGACAAAATAATTGTTTTTGCATAATTAGGTCAAAAAACCCTAATTTAACTACTAGTCTAACTAACTGTGGAATTCGTTCATTATTTGAACCTTCTGCTAACTAAAGTAAGTACAAGAAATAACTACCACTGGTCCTATGCTAGTTATGTCATTGTTTCATTTTAGACAATTAAGTGTTGGTGACCTATTCTTCCTTTATGTCACAATAAAATTGAAGCATACCTTCCGTGATGTTTTCTTCAGCTTCCTTCATCTTTATACTTTGTCCCTGAGCTATTCATGTTCGTCCAAAACTAGTCCTTCATGTCAAAATTTGATCCTATGCCTCTTTTTTCTTTCGGTGGTTTAGAGACCAAAATATCGGAACTGTTCACTGCCGAAAGAGGTGCTTTCGGTGGCTAATGAACTACCTCAGTGTCCGCCTTAGCCACCGAAATCCCTGTTCTTAAAAGATTCTTAAGCCACCTCCAAAATTGTTCTTTCAAGTTTGTCTGCTTGTATTTCTTATTCAACAGGCTCTATGTAAGGAAGGTTGACAGTATCCTGGCTTGATTCTAGAGGCTAAAGGCTTTCTACAGCTTTAGCTAGGGTTTCCAATGTGAGGTGAGTGCTAGGGTTTAGATTGGCCTCCTTCATCTGCAGTATCTGAATCCTAATAATTCTATACAAACTTGTGTTGTCTTTCAGGAACCTTTTATTTAGTATTTTTAGGAAAGCATACCTTTCTCTCAGCTCTAGGTAAAAGTTATGCAGCAGCTTGTTCCTACTGGTCAATGTAGCATTATTTTTCTTTATATCCCTTTCTAAAATCTTCATCTCATACACTTGCCTCAGCAACTGATTTATCCTTTGAGTCTTGGGCTTGCTAGAGGAATCCTTCTTTGCTGGTTCATCTTGATCTTTTGGTGTAGGTGATGGGATTTCTTCAATCTCTGCTACAACTTGCAATGCTAGGTCTACACCTTCCTCTTTTTCCTCTTCTGAATTTGAGTAGGGCAGGTACAAGATGTTCTCACTTTGTGTTGTAACTTCCTGTCCCTTTTCACTAAAATCCAAGTTTCTTTTGACCTTCTTGTATTTGGAAGAGAAAGGAGGTTGTTCTGCTATTGCTGGGGATATAGCCCTTCTCTTCCTTTTCCCACTTCTTGGTGTGCTAGACGTTTTAGCAGGAGACTTCCCCTTTTCTTTTGGCTACAGAACTATTTCAAAACCATTCCAAAATAAGAAATAATCCAATTCCATATTTCTTCTCTTTATCAATTCTTGGATCAAAAGTTGGATAAGACCATGATGGGACAGTCTGTCAGCAATCTTGGTTGGCTGAACCTTAACCTAGTGTGTCAATTTTTCCAAGCTCCTGTGTAAGTAGAAAGCCAAATTTTAGTGGGATTTTCGTTATGAAGTGGTTCATCAATTTAAAATGGTAAATATTGGCCCTGGTGTATCTCCCTTCACATGTTATGTAGACCATAATGGCCTTTAGCGGTTGCTACCACCTCTCTTCTAGTCAGGAGGATGGTACACTTTTCTTCCACAACAGCCCTCTATGTTTAAGCTTTAGGTAAGATCTGAACTCTACATCCTTTGGTATGGTGTTTTTAAACAACTTCTTTCTTGTGATAGGGAGTTTAGTCACTTCAGTAATTAAGGTTGCATATATCAGGAATTATTCTTTACCTATGACTGCCTTGGAGCTATCGAAAGAGAGAGAAAATGCCTTAGCCACATGCTGGTGTGAACCTTGAATCTTCTCACAAAACCTATAGCATCCAACATCCTTGAAAAATTTATAGACTTCTGGATGTTCCTCCAAGTAGCTGATGTCTCCCAACTCTTGCCTGAGAGTAGGCCCTCCCTTCTTCATTTGCTGAATGTCACTCCTGGGTACCTGCAACAATCAACTCAAATTCTGTGGAATAGTGGTTTTAGCAGGCTGCCTCTTAGAGATGGTTTTCTAGTTGTGAGAAATGCTAAAGTCAAAGGTGGAGTGTAATGAAGAATGGGCATTGATTATGAGGGATTTCAACTACATGATTGATGCTTAGGTCAAAGGGTGATGGCTCTATTTGATATTTTTGAGACCCTTTGCCCAACATGTTAAAATCAACCTAGATACACAGTGGGATTTTTTGCAGTTATTTGGACAGATGGAGGAAAAAGGAGGGTTTCAAATCACATCAGTCCTTATCAGTTTAACGAAAACCTCCTCACTCATTTCCTCATGCCTTGATGCAACCTTCTGTCCTTTTGGTGGTTTATCACGCCCTTTGATGATCATTGTTTTGCTGACGAGCTTTGATTTGATAGGTTTCTAACTGTTTATTTATTTTTACCTTTTTGGCAGTTAAGCGCCTTCAATAATTTGTCTACTATCTACCGAAAACAAGGCTTTCGGTGGGTAATGAAATGCTGACCTTTTCTCCCAAGCCACCAAAACTGTTTTCCCAATGTCGCTGTAAAACACGACTTTCAGCGGATAGTGGTCTCTTCGGATATCCCTTTTAACCATCAAAAGGTTGGCCTTTCAGTGGCTAATGAAACATTAGAGCTTTCACCTAAGACATCGAAACCACTTTTTCCCCAACGTTTTTTGCTTGCTTTCGGTGTTTAATGCCCTTCTTGGACTGTTCACTAAGCTGCTGAAACCAACACTTTTCGGTGGCTAATGAGTTGTTTGAAGTCTCGCCTAAGCCACCAAAATTGCTTTTCCCATTTACTTGAATGGGCATGATTTTGGTGGTTAACCTTTATCCCGCGTTAAACTGTTAGCTACCAAAACAAAGCCTTTCAGTGGCTAATGAGCTGTCAAGAACCCCGCCTAAGCCACTGAAAGCTAAAACTTCCAATTTATTCAACCATAGAAAAACTAGAGACCTTCAATTTGTTAGTCATATTTAAATCTTTCATAACATGACTCGAATTCTTCATACTATCAAAATAAATTTATTTTGGGAGATAACATATGGCTTCTACTTGGGGATGGGAACCTCCCTATGAGGTCCCAAGAACCCCAGACCAAAATTATTTTCCTTGAAAACAACTAAAAACTTAACATTATGATTTACTATTCCATTGGGAATGGAGTTTATTCTGTAAGAAAAAAAAACATACTAACTAATAATTTACAATAACAAGGCCTTGAAGCCTCAAATAAAGTAAAATTTTAGAAAATGCCCATTCATTGGGCCATCAAACACCTCTTACCATTCTGTATTCTGCAATTTGAAGGTGTTGTTCTTCTGTACATGAGCTATCACAAAAGGGCCAATCCATAAAGAGTCAAATTTTCCATGTTTTCCCTTGTCCTGCCTGACAGTATCCCACTTGAGGACCCAATATCCAACCTGAAAGTTGTCCATTTTTTCCCTTTTTTAAAACATGACCTGATCCTCTATTTATGGGTTTCTAATTTTCCTATCACTTGTTCCTTGACTTGCTGCAACTCCACCAAATCCATCATCCTCCTTACCATATCATTTGGTTCATCTTCCTCCTCTTGAAAGAATTTTTCCACTGGCAGAATGAGCTAAATGGGAAAAATGGCCTCAGTACCATCAACTAATTTGAATGGAGAAGTCCCTATAGATCCTTTGTCTATTAGCCTAGCATCCCATAAAGCAAACTTTAGCTTAGAATCCCAACTTTTCAGATTTGTCTCTAATATTTTTATGATGATCTGGACTAGGATTTTGTTGGATGACTCAGGCAAGCCATTTCCTTGAGGATAATAGGATGTGGAATGCACCAGCTGAATTCCCATTGATTCACACATGTTTACCAATGCCCCAGCTTTGAAATATAGTGCATTATCAGTCACTAACCTTACTGGGAAGCCAAACCTGATAAAGATATTCTCATATAAAAACTTCATGATGACCTGATGAGTGGCATTCCTGGTGGGTACTACCTCTATCCACTTGGTAAAATAGCCTATGGCTACTAGGATCCATGTATGCTTCCCATTGGAAGATGGATATATTTCACCTATGAAATCCAGACCCCATTGCTAGAAAGGCCCATTCACTACAATAGGCCTAAGGGGAAAGGATTTGAGCTGCTGCTTCCCTATAAATCTTTGGCACTGGTCATAGGCCCTTACAAAGGTACATACATCAGCAAAAAGGATTGGCTAATAGTACCCTACCCTCGGAATCTTGTGGGCTATGGTCTTCGAGTAATGATGTCCCCCACATGTGCTAGAATGAAAGTGATGCATGACCTGATCTGATTCTTCTTTATCTAGACACCTCAACAAAACCCTAGATAGATATTTCCAGTATATCAGTTTATAAACTATGCAAAATTTAACAGATTTTAATTTAAGAGCTTGTGCTTGATTAGGAGTGAGACTGGGAGGAACTTCTAATTTTTATAGAAAATGAATAATACCTGAGTACAACTCACATGAAGACACATTTTCAGCCACTTGTTGAATTTCATTCTGATCCTGAACTACTTCTGCTGCTACTAGAGTTTGTAATTTTGCTGAATTGACATAAGTGAAGTTTATCCCCATTAGTTCAAAATTTTCTTTAGCCATGAGTTTGGCCAGACCTAGTAATTTTACTAGCTTAGTGGGATTCACTTCTATATCAAACTCAATAAGCTTGGAAATTCATTTATCTCTCTTTCCATCAATGTCAGGCTGAGTTAGAACATCCTTCATAGTAGCTGAAGGGACATAGGCAAGAACCTTTGCATGTAAAATGTAAATCCTGAAGGTCTTCAATGACTTGATGAGAGCATAAGCCTATTTCTCAATGGGATCATACTTCAGCTCAACATCTCTCAAGGTTTTGCTAAAGAATGCAATTGGATGATCGAGACCCTCATCATCTTTTTGTAACATCACAGCTGCCACTATGTCATAGGATGCAAAGGAGAAGATACAAAAACTCTTGGTATAGTCCGAATTAATCAGGTTTGGGGCTTCCATGATATCCTTCTTGATGTATTTGAAAGAGCTTCTTTCCTGGTTAGTCCATTTTATTTCTGCATCCTTTTTTAACATAGTTGTTATGTGCTTTACCAGCTTAGAGAAATTAGGGATGAACCTCTTGACAAAATTTATCTTACCAAAAAAGGACTGAATATCCCTTTTTGACCTAGGTATGGACAGCTTCTGGATTGCTTCCACCCTTACTAGATCAATCTTTACACCTTCAGCTGAGACTATGTGGCCTAGAATTTTTCCCTCACTGAGTGTAAATTGGGACTTCTTAGGGTTGAGTGATATCATAAACCTCCTACACTTCAGAAATACCCTCATCAAGTGCTACAAATGGTCATGATGGCTATGAGAGTAAACAGTTAGGTCATCCATGTATATAAGCACAAATTTATTTTTCAATCCTATGAAATCTAAGTCCATGGCTCTCTGAAAAGTAGCCCCAACATTCATCATCCCAAATGGAATTTTAGCATACATGAAAGTTCCCTAGGGGGTGGCAAAAGCAATACTCTCTCGATCATCAGGGTGCACAACAACTTGGTTGTATCCAGAGAAGCCATCCAGAAATGACATGACACTAGCCCCTGAGACTCTTTGCAACAGGTGTTCCATCTTGGGTAGTGGATAGTTGTCTTTTTTGGAACATTTGTTCATGTTTCTAAAATCCACACACAACTCGATCTCCCCATTATTCTTCCTTACCACCACTAAGTTTGCAATCCACTTGAAATACCTGAGGGGGATTATGATTTTGGCTTATGTATTTCTTTTTCAATTATAGGTAGTAGGAGAGGACTGATGGATCTTAGCTTCTACTTGAAAGGGATGGTTTCCTTCTCCAAAGGAATCTTGTGTTGGATGATATTGGTGTCATAGGTTTTCATCTCACTGTACTCCCAGGAAAAGATACCAGTAAATTATTTTATCAGGCTGTAAAATTTGGACCTCTAATCAGCAGTCAACTCAGTGGACAGATTTATCAGTTTTGGATGGCTTTGGCTACCTATGTTTTTCTCTTGGATAGTAGGGCTTTGCTCCTTTTTGGAAGGCTTGAAAGGGATGTCATTATGATCAAAAATATCTTCCAGGGGTACCAGACCCCGAGGTATATAATTGCTGGGTAATTGGACAATATTCTGATCAGCTACTTTATCTTTCAACTTGAGA
Organism: Pseudotsuga menziesii; assembly: GCA_001517045.1. NCBI lineage: Eukaryota > Viridiplantae > Streptophyta > Pinopsida > Pinales > Pinaceae > Pseudotsuga > Pseudotsuga menziesii. The sequence goes on from LPNX010530847.1 coordinate 79,667, forward strand.
TGTTGGGATCCTTCCATGTTTATTTTTTCATGATCTATACGCATATCAGAGAATTCATCTACTTGCTGAAGGAATTTACTAAGCTCATCATCATTCTCAAACACCTTCCAAAATTTTACATTATCTGGTAGGGAAGGTCTGTACTTGAACTGAACATCATAGTTGAGCTTAGGAGGTAAAGGAGGAACAAACAGACTTGCAGAGATAGCCAAGGAATTAGCCAACTGATTCAAATCCCTAGGTATGTATGACAGTTCAAAAAACATAAAGGAGTCTCTGAGTTTCCATACCTCGTCCCAGTAGTCCTTTAGTCTAAAATTTTTTGCTTGAAAGGTGTTGTTGACCTGCTATATAATAAGGTTTGCATTTCCAAAGATTCTCATGCACATGATCCCCATTTCCTTGGCAGATTTAACTCCTAGTAGCAAGGCTTCATATTCTGCTATATTGTTAGTGGTTTTAAAATCAAGCTTATAAGACAGATGAGTATTCTCTTTGGATGGAGAGATAAATACTACACCTACACTTGCTTCATTTTGAGTGCTAGCCCCATCAAAATACATGTTCTAGACTACTGTGGTCACTTCCTTGGGATGCTGATAGGTGTGCTTGGTAAGTTGGACTAGTGTTTGCTGAGAATCATCTATTTGTAGAATCCATGACCCAAAATTAGTGTCTACTGCATAGATGGGGTGGTTCATTGAATTCCTTTCATTACTTATGATGCAGGCAAGTTGATTCTCTCTGTAAAGCCTCTTGGTTTCTCCACCAAACATTGGGATTGTAGCATATGTAAGGTCCATCAGAAGGGTGCCACTTAGACTTTTAATCCATGATAGAGACATCAAGTGACCAAATTTGGGAGGGATATCAGCCACTACAATGTCCATCATGATGAACTTTGAAGGTAGTTGAGATAGGTTTACCACAAGGTCTTTGATGAGGCCCAAGCACTTGACCTTTCTGGAGTCAAAGGGGAACAAATCATGGTAGGGTTTTGTAATGCTGAGGCCAAGCTCATCCATCACAGCCTTTGGCATCAGGTTATGGGAAGCTCCTGAGTCCAGTAGATAGTTTTGAAGGACTTTGTCATGGATATTCAAGGATATGTAGAAAGGTGGGCATGAATCCTTTAGGTCTTCGATCACAGGGCCTGGGGTTACAATAGGATTATCATCTTGCAGATTTACAAAGTTAGTATCAATATGTATCTTTGTCTGAAGAGAATTTAGTATGGAAGATTTCAATGCATCATTTTTTATTAGCTCAATGAATGGGAAAGGGATCTTCAATTCCTTAATACTTGACTCAAGGTTAAAAGAATAATACAGTCTATCAGGAAACCTTACCTCATGTACTAGAGCTTTGATTTGGACTTGATCAAGGCTTGATGAAGATGTTGGTTTTTGTAATGGTTTGGAAATGACAGACATTTTTTTGGGTAAAATATTAGCCTTTTTAGTTGGTGCAACAGGATGTTTGGTAGGAACAACATTATTCTTAAGGGGAGAAACTAGCCTGGACCTCAGATTATACCCTCCTTGACCATTATCCTGATATACTGCTTCTTCACTGATCTGCTCATCAATTAGGGCTTCCTCATTTTCTTCTTGTGTCATAAAAGAATAATCAACTTCATCTTCCATGCAGTGGATGTTTTCTTCAGCCTCTCCTTATTCCTTAATAAACTTTGGTTCTTCTTCTAATACAAAATTCTAAAAAGGAGCTCTGATTCTCTGATCTTCCCCTTGATTCCTTTCCCTTCTGAGGATCTGAACTCGAGGGTTGCCTCTTCTGTAAGGGACAAAATTAGGGTTTTGGGGAACAAAATCACTTGGACCTTTACCTCTCACAGGTATCTGTCCCCATTCCTTTAGCTTAGACATTTCAGCAGTTAAGTTATCTAATAGTTTGGTCATTTTGTCAATCTTGTTCTCTGATGAATAAGCCCCAAGAGGGTCTGCTGGCTGCTTCTTCCTATCTATCTTTCCTTTTACCTTCTGAGATGCCACAATGTTAGATTCTACCTCTAGGGAAACATCCTATATGAGTGATAAGGAGACAGACCTCCTTTCTCTGAGAAGCTCGCAAAAATTAGTGTCAAAGGCATTCGCATAAGTCATCCTGGCCGAGGTATCAATGGGCTTGATTTCAGTGGGGATCTTGTTGTACATATTGTTGAACCTCTTGGTTAAGTTGGAGATAGACTCCCCCTTTTCTCTTTTCAAGTTTATAAACTAAGTGATATAATAAAGGTGGTCTCTCATCTCTCCCCAATGCTTTAGAAAGATGTCATCTAGGGCTTCAATGCCTACTAATGATCTAGCAAAAAGTTCTTTGAACCATTTCCTATCCTGACCATCTAGGCTTTGTACAAACACCCTAGTCCACACATATTCCCATTCTATATTAATGTTCTTAGCATAACTATAAAATTCCTCTAGATGTTCTTTAGCTGTGAAATCTCCTTCTCCTATGAATATAGGCATGTACTTGATATAGTCTCCAATGGGCATGGCCAAGAGGGGGTTAGGAAAATTTAGGGGGGCATACCTAGCTACTAGGATCCTTTCCATTTTGGTCATCAGAGGGGAAACCATATTGGAAATGGGTATGGAAAGGGTGGAGGAAGGTAGTACTGATGTAGGTAGTAGCTGAAAAGGTGATGGTGGTAAAATTATCCTAGGGGAGTCACCAGGGATTGGATCTTCACAAGCAACAGTGCTTGAAAATGCCTAAACCCTAAAATTTTCTAATGTATTTATAAATTCCTGAGAATTAAGTGTTTCAGTAAAATAAATAATAGTAGAATATTTCTTGAAATACCTTATGTAGCTTCCTTTGCAGCACTGCTAGTCTTCCTTAGTGAATCCATAGCTCTTCTTAGAATCTCTTCTGGATCTGAAACCGGTGTTGCTGGTGGCCCTTGAAGGTTTTCTCTAGTACTTGGTCTTCTTGAAGCCACCTTATTTAAATGGAGTCACCAGATAGATGATTACAACCATAATAGTGTCCAAGCTTTGTCTATCATCAAAGCAAGGATCTATGTTGTCTCCCGGGGAAGCTGAACTTCAGTTTCCTCTCCCCGGCAATGGCGCCAGTTTTTTATCACTCCAGGAAACTCCTCTAGTTTGCAGCTCGAGGATGCTTGGTAAATTAAATGTTTTTTATGTTTTTCTAAGTGGATCAAGTCAGGTGACCTACAATGCCTCACGCTCTCAAGACATACATGAAACTCAATCAAGGATAAGGCTTCTAACTACCATTGTTCAGAGGTTTGATAATATGGTGCAGAGATGAAGAACTTATCATGCTAGCAGATTCATACATAAAACAGATATATATAACTGGCCACTAATCATAACAAGGAAGGTACTTATAATTCATATCATCAATATTCCAATAGGATGAAAGCTATCATACATCAATAAACATGAATAACACATTCAAGCATAAGCACAGAATAGACAAAAAATTGAAGCTGAACATATGAGAACAAAAGCGCTGATATTAGGTCGTGAGCAATATGAGAAAATTGACAATAATAATGGTCTATAGGTCCCCGAAGTCGAACCATTCCAATAAATAAGTATTATTCTTTATAGCCTTTACAAAAATATTCAGATCCTGAAAAATTGGATCTGATTTACTAAAAATAGACAAAATAATTGTTTTTGCGTAATTAGGTGAAAAAACCCTAATTTAACTACTAGTCTAACTAAATGTAGAATTCGTTCGTTTTTTGAACCTTCTAATAACTAAAGTAAGTACTAGAGATAAATGACACTGGTCCTCTATTAGTTAAGTCACTATTTCACTTTAGACAGTTAAGTGTTGGTGACCCTTTCTTCCTTTATGTCACAACAAAATGGAAGCATACCTTCTTTGATGTTTTCTTCAGCTTCCTTTGACTTTATATTTTGTCCCTGAGCTATTCATGTTTGCCCAAAATTGGTCATTCATGTCAAAATTCAATATTATGCGTCCTTTTGCATTCGGTGGTTAAGAGGCCAAAATATCGAAATTGTTAGCTGCCGAAAGCAGTGCTTTCGGTGGCTAATGAACTGCCTCAGCGTCTGGCTAACCCACCGAAAGACCTGTTCTTCAAAAATTATTAATACACTTCCAAAATTGTTCTTTTAAGTTTGTCTGCTTGTCTTTCTTATTCAGCAGCTCTATTTTAGGAAGGTTGAAAGCAACCTGGCTTGATTCTGGAGGCTAAAGGCTTACGACAACTTCAGCTACGGTTTCCAATGTGAGGTGAGTGCTAGGGTTTATCTTGGCCTCCTTCATATGTAGTCTCTGAAGACTAATAATTCTATACAACATTGTGTTGTCTTTTAGGTACCTTTAATTAGTACTTTTAGGAAAGCATACCTTTCTCTCAGCTCTAGGTAAGAGTTATGCAACAGCTTGTTCCTACTGGTCAATGTAGCATTATTTTTATTTATCTCCCTTTCTAAAATATTCATATCATACACTTGCCTCAACAACTCATTTATCCTTTGAGTCTTGGGCTTGCTAGAGGAAGCCTTCTCTCTTGGTTCATCTTGATATTTTAGTGTAGGCGATGGGAGTTTTTCAATCCCTGCTACAACTTGAAATGCTAGGTCTGCAACTTCCTATTTTTCCTCTTCTGAATCTGAGTAGGGCAGGTTCAAGATGTTCTGACTGTGTGTTGTAACTTCTTGTCCCTCTTCACAAAAATCCAGTTTTCTTCTAACCTTGTTGGATTTGGAAGAGGAAGAAGGTTTTTCTGTCGTTGCTGGGGGTATAGCCCTTCTCTTCCTTTTCCCACTTCTTGGTGTGCTAGACTTTGTAGCAGGGGACTTCCCCTTTTCTTCTGGTTGTAGGCCCATTTCAGAACCATTCCAAAATAAGAAATAATCCCATGCCATATTTCTTCTCTTCACAATTATTGGACCAGAAGTTGTAGAAGACCATGATGAGACAGTCTGCCAGCAATCTTGGTTGGCTGAGACTTCACCTGGTGTGCCATTTTTGCCAAGCTCTTGTGTAAGTAGAAAGGAAAATTTAGTGGAATTTTCCCTGTGAAGTGGTTCATCAATTTAAAATGGTAAATCATGGCCCTGTGGTATCTCCCTTCACATGTTATGTATACCACAATGGCCTTCAGCAGTTGCTGCCACCTCTCTTCTAGCCAGAAGGATGGTACACTTTTCTTCCACACCACCCCTCTATGTTCAGGCTTCAGGTAAGATCTGAACTCTACATCCTTTGGTATGGTGGTTTTAAACCACTTCTCTCCTGTTCTATGGAGTTCAGTCACTTCAATAATTAGGGTTTCATCTATCAGGAATTTTTCTTTACCTATGACTACCTTGGAGCCATTGAAAGAGAGAGCAAATGCCTCAGCCACTTTCTGGTGTGAACCTTGAATCTTCTCACAAAACCTATAGCAGACGACATCCTTGAAAAATTGACAGACTTCTGGATGTGCGTCCAGGTAGTTGATGTCTCCCAACTCTTTCCTGAGAGCGGGCCCTCCCTTCTTTATTTGTTGAATGTCACTGCTGGGTACCTGCAACAATCAACTCAAGTTCTGTGGAATAGTGTTTTTAGCAGGTTGCCTCTCAGAGATGGTTTTATGGTGGTGATAAATGCTAAAGTTGAAGGTGGAGTGTACTGAAAAATGGGCACTAATTATGAGGGCTTTCAAATGCATGATTTATGCTTAGGTCAGAGGGTGATGGCTCTAGTTGATATTTTCAAGACCCTTTTCACAACAATCATGTTAAAATCAACCTAGATACCGAGTGGTATTTTCTGCAGTTCTTTGGACAAATGGAGGAAAAAGGAGGGCTTCAAATCACGTCATTCCTTATTAGTTTAACAATGACCTCCTCAATCATTTACTCACACCTTGATGCAACCTCCTATCCTTTTAGTGGTTTATCACACCCTTTGATGATCGTTGTTTTGCTGACGAGCTCTGATTTGATAGGTTTCTAACCGTTTCTTTCTTTTTACCTTCTTGATGGTTAAGGGCCTTCAGAAATTTGTCTGCTAGCCGTCAAAAACAAGGCTTTCGGTGGCTAATTAAATGCTGACCTTTTCTCCCAAGCCACCGAAACTGTTTTCCCAATGTCGCTGTAAAAATCGGCTTTCGGTGGATAGTGGTCTTTGTGGTTATCCCTTTTAACCGCCAAAAGACTGGCCTTTCGATTGCTAATGAAACATCTGTTGATGTAATTGTAAATTTAGAATGTAATCACTTGTATATATTATGTATTATACCCTGATGTTTATTCTAGGATGTGTTTGTAATGTAATTGAGTCATGTCATTCCTTGATGTTTCGATCGGGAGTTTCTAGAATGTGAACAAGTCATGTCAAGTCATTTTGGGTAACCCTCCTATTTGTCAAGGGTTAAATTCCCCGCGGTTGTGGGGCCCTAAGGTTATTAGACTATCATAGAGAAGTTGACCCTAGGTAATTCATTGTAAGTCAAGGCAATAGTGTCCACCATTGTGTTAAGGATAACCCTCCTTGTTGGTCGAAGGAGGCAAAGTCCCCACAAGTTCTAGGGAACTAGGGCTATTAGACACTCCTCGAGATGTCAGCTCTAGTAAGTATTTGTTAAGTGAGGCCGACATGTTGTAGTGGATTTAAAGTGAACGAAAGAATATAAATAGAGAGTGAGCCTCTCTATTTATCACACACACACTCACTCATTGGGCCACATGAGTGAGAGAGGAAAATCTCTCTCAGTGTGAGAGAGAGAACAAGCTGTGGAGATAATCGTTTATGTTTTTGGGTTTTAATGCTGCCATTGGTGCTCATTCTATCTCTAAGGAAGTTTTGAGGTTTTCTCCTTTATGGTTTCCCTGAGGAAATTTTTTTGTCTCTTGTCTCTTGTGTTTATTGTTGTGCATGTTATTCTCCAAGTTAAAGATCCCATATAATGCTATCTTGAATGATAAAATTCTAACATAGTATCAAAGCTAACTTGAGAAGAAGACATTGTGTAGTTACAGAAGCTAGGGATTCTTAATTTTTGGTTCTCTCTCCACAATCCATTAGCAAAAGTATGCTAGGATGACTCTCCATTGAAGGGCGCATCTTTCTGTCGAAGTGGAATTCGATTCCGAACATTTTCAATTTTTGGTGTGGGAAATTAGGGCTTCTTACAGAAGAGGATTTTTTGAGTGAGCTCAGCATATGATTTATCTCTTCATAAAAATTTAAGTTTAGAGACCTTGGTCAATATTTTTGGTTGGGTGAAACTCCGGGAAAGTCAAACCCTAGTTTGACCCCGAGCTAGAAAACCCCTAATTTCTTAAAACTGATACGTTTTGGTAGATTCACTATATCTTGGGATTGGAGAAGGTTCAAGAGTGGAAATTTTCAGAGGAATAATATGCAGTCTAGATTTACACTGTGTCCAAACTTCAGCCTCATATTCGATATATTATAGGAGATATGATCCCTCCAAGTTAGGGTTCCAGCCTCTTCGAGGATTCATCCCTAAAAAGGACACCTAGGGTGAATTGCTATATCTTGGGATACAAAGGTCCAAATAACGTTTATAAAGATGTTCCCAAAAGGGCATGGACTTTAATTTCTGTGGTCATCATTTCAGACTCAGAAGATAAAACAGTGACACGTGGATGTCCGTACAATTTCTTTGTTCTGAACAGTCCTATAACAGGCCACCTTGGTAAAATGATCATAAGTCTTAATTGCTGAAACAAATTATAATGAAACTTATGATGTTGGAATAGGGAGATATGAGGCTAACTCTGTCCAAAGTTTTAGACACATATCAGTACTAATTTTGGAGATACCACAGAAATAGCATCGAGCATTTCTGCAAAAGAAATTGGTAAACTAGGGCTTCCTGTTTCGGGAGCTTCCCTCCACTGTTTTCAGAAAAGGAGTACATTGGATAGCTCACCTTAAAGAGATCTATCTTTCTATCCAATCAAATCTGAAAGATTCCAAGTTTTGAAAGTTAGGGTTTCTCTGACAAACCTTAGATCATCCAACTCTGAAACCAGGATGGACACCTCAAATCGGTAAGATCTAATCTTTTTCTATTTTCATTTGAGGTTCTCATTTGAAAGTGATCTATCACATCAGTTTGATGAAAATATTGGTGAAGTTGAAAAATTCCAATCTTGGAAGTATATGGTCTCTCTAAAGAAATGAATTGGACACCTAGATAAGTAGAGAGGTTCTAGTTCCAAAGGGAGATGAGGCTAAAAGCCTTACACAAGAAAAACTTGGTCAAGGCCAAGAAGATCAATGCTGCTTCAATAACGGATTAACTTGTACCACAAGAGTCTTCCCTGGAGATGTTTGATTCTTTGACCAATCTATTTTAAGGGAAGACCATAAATCATAATATGACAGTAAGAAACCAGTTGAAGAATGTGAAGATCCAGAATGCAGAGACCATGCAGTCATACTTTACAAGGGTCTCTCAAATCAAAGAACAACTTGAAGCAGTAAAAGAAGAAGTGGAGAATGCAGAAGTTGTGATAGAGACCTTGAATGGCCTCCTAGGATCATGGGATTCATTCATGCAAGGAATGTGTGCCAGAAGGAAGTGATTACTTTCAGTAGAATCTAGGAAGAAGAAGAAGCTCGACTCATAATAAGAGAAGAAAATATGGGAGCAACTGAAGATAAAGCTCTCACCATCCAAAGAAGATACCTCAAGTGATGAGGAATATGAAGGACTCAATTCTTGAAGAACCTATTCTCCATATTGAGCATTTGGATAAGAAATGATGAGGTCATGAATGAAAAAGATGATGAAGCAGAAGGATCAAGAAGGAGTCTACCCACGAAACAAATAAAGATAAGTATTCAATTTTCATTTCATGATATTTTTTTTGTCATGCATTTGTTTATATTTAGTTGATGTATTATGCATGATAGAATGTCTGCATTAATAATAGTATACTGCTAATATGCATGTGATGGGTAAGTAACTCATGGTGCTATACAACTCTCCATTGCTACTTATCTAGATTGAAACCTCTTTGTT
>LPNX010530847.1:88931-116334 GCA_001517045.1 Pseudotsuga menziesii
ATTAACTGAGAATAAAGGGAAGATTGGTTCAAGAAGAATGATGTCTAGGATGCGGTATAGAGACCTGAAGAGAAGTTCGTAGTTCCATCATGCAGTAGATGGAAACATCATGGGATGCAAGACAAGATTCGTAGCACGAGGCATAGACTACGAAGAGACATTTGCAGCCACTAGAGATAAACATGATAGGAATAATCATGTGTGGAAATGAAAGAAGGCCTTTTATGATATCAGAAGACACCCATGGGATAACACATACATGAGGAGCTTGATGAAGACCTGAACCTTTGCTACAAGGTTGAAGATGGAAGTCTATAGAGGATGACAAGCTCATAGATAAGTGTGAGAAGAACCTATGAAAAAGTTCAAGATAGAGGATCTTGGTATCCAATGATCCTAGATGGATACATAGAATATTAGTAGCAGAGGAAGCTACTTGTCACTCCAGTACAAAATGTTTCAGTGCATAGAGTACAAAAGATAGAGGGAGAATGATGCTTTGCTTCATAGGGAGTGACTGCAGAATATCTTGAGGCTTGACATGGTATGACAGGATGGATAGATTACTAATGACTCTAGGATTTATTAAGAGTAAATAGGATTCCAACCTTTGCTTAAAGGTTGAAGGAGGAAGACCAGTGATTCTCATGTTATATGTCAATGACTTGTTCTTGACAGAAAAGAGGAACTTATTAAAGTTGCAAGAAGGAGACTTGCTGCCGAGTTCAAGATGAAGGACTTGGGGATGATGCACTATGTTCTAGGAATGGTGGCGTGGACAAGGGAAGTATGCAGTAGAGATCCTAAATAGGTTCAGGATAATGGAATGCAATGCCATGGCATTGAACCTGAAGCTATTGAGTGTTGCTTCATCGGAGTCGGTTGATGCCACAATGTATCATCAGATGATTTATTCCTTGATGTACCTGACAAATACGAGACCAGATATTTGCTTTACTATGAACACATTGAGACATGTTCACCTGATGGTTGCGAATCATGCAGTGAGGTACCTAAAGGGTACAGTTGATTATGGGATCAAGTATGAGGCGAATCAAAAGATTAAGCTAGAAGGTTATGTGGATTTGTATTGGGTAGGAAGTACCATTGATAGGAAGAGCACTTCAAGGTGCTACTTCAGTATGATATCAAATATCACTATATCAGGGATATGGTGCAGAGAGGAGTAGTGGAGCTACAGTATGTTGCGAAAGATGAATAGATAGCCGATGTGATGACAAAGCGATTGGCTAGAGTGAAGTTTGAATACTTCAGGGAGAATCTTGGTGTTCTCTAGATCGAGGTTCCCTCCAAAGGGAAATGATGAGACCTAGAGCCATTCTAACATGGTGAGAGGATTAGGTTCCTTCCATGGTCAGATGTAAGGGCTGAGCCATTCTGTCAAAGTGAGAGAATTGGTTCCTTCCATGCCAGATGTGAGTGCTGAGCCATTTTGATGTGACTGTAGGATTGGTTCCTACATGATCAGATATAAGTGTTGAATGCCATTCTTGGAATGAAGGCACCTGGTCAGTTACCATGAATACTTAGCTTGGTGCTGAGTTTCCATTCTCTAGGAGAATGGAGGCACTTGTTTAGTTACCAGGAATACTCAGTCTAGGACTGAGAGCCCTTTCGATGCAGTGTTTTTGAAATGGTTGAATGTAAGTGCAGAGCCCTTTAGATGAGGTGTTTTCGAACTTGGTCGAATGTAAGTGTTGAGCACTTCTGATGTGGTGTTTTTGAGCATGGTTGGATGTAAGTGCAAATCCCTTCCTATGTGGTGTGTTTACACATGGTCGTATATAAGTGTTGAGCCATTCTGGCGTGATGTGTTTACACATGGTCAGATGTGAGTACTGGGCTTTCTGACAAGATGAGGTTAGATGTGAGTGTTGGGCGTGCCTTCTGACAAGATGAGGTCAGATGTAAGAGCTGGGTGGACCATTCTGACTTAGGGTCAGATATAAGTGTTGAAGACCTATATGAAGGGTAGACCTACAACCATCATGAAAAGGGTTGGCTCTGTAGAACTTCATGTGATGAGAAGAATGTAGAGATAGCACCATTTGATTAAGATAGAAAAAGCAGTAATGATGATGATGATCAAGTGATGATCCAGACTTAATGATGATCCAGTAGTGATGATCCAGATCAAGTGATGATCTAGACTTGATGATGATCCAGCAGTGACAATCCAGATCAAGTGATGATATAGAATTGATGATGATATAGCAGTGACGATCCAGATTAAGTGACGATCCAGACTTGATTATGATCTAGTAGTGACGATCCAGATCAAGTGATGATCGAGACTTGATGATGATCCAGTAGTGACAATCCAGATCAGGTGATGATACAGACTTGATGATGATCCAGCAGTGACGATAGAGATCACGTGATGATCTAGACTTGATGATGATCCAGTAGTGATGATCTAGATCAAGTGATTATCTAGACTTGATGATGATCTAGCAGTGACGATCTAGATCAAGTGATGATCTAGACTTGATCATGATCCAGAAGTGATGATCTAGATCAAGTGATGATCCAGACTTCATGATGATCCAACAGTGATGATCCAAATCGAGTGATGATCTAGATCCAGTGATGATGATCCAGATTGAGTGATGAAATAGATCCAGATGAAGATGACTTGAAGATGAAGATGACCTGAAGATGAAGATGACTTGAATATGATGAGAACTCGATGATGATCCAGATGATACAGAGAAGAATACTTGTGCTAATAAATTGTGTCGAGAGAATACCTTCCTAGTTAAGAGGGAGTGTTGATGTAATTGTAACTTCAGAATGTATCCACTTGTATATCTTATGTATTATACCCCCGATGTTTATTATGGGATGTGTTTGTAATGTAATTGAGTCATGTCATGCCCTGATGTTCCAATCGGGAGTTTCTATAATGTGAACAAGTGATTTCAAGTTATTGTGGGTAACCCTCCTATTTGTCAAGGGTTAAAGTCCCTGCAGTTGTGGGGCCATAAGGTTATTAGACTATCCTAGAGAAGTCATTGTAAGTCAGGTAAATAGTCCCCACCAGGGTAGGAATTTCAAATGGAGGACACACGCCAAAATTGCAGATAACAATCCAAATCCGAAACATTTTATGTTTTCTAAGTGATATTTTGACAGTTTCCTTAAAATTTTAGTTTTATTTGATGGGTAAATTGGCCCATGACAGGAATTTACCCGTCAAATTCCATCCCTGGTCTCCACCGTTGTGTTAAGGATAACCCTCCTTGTTGGTCGGAGGAGGAAAAGTCCCCACAAGTTGTGGGGCACTAGGGTTATTAGACACTCCTAGAGATGTCGGCTCTAGTAAGTAATTGTTAAGTGAGGCCAACATGTTGGATTGGGTTTCAAGTGAACAAAAGAATATAAATAGAGAGTGAGCCTCTATATTTATCACACACACACTCACTCATTGGAGCACATGAGTAAGAGAGGAAAATATCTCTTAGTGTGAGAGAGAGAACAAGTTGTGGAGATCATCTTTTCTATTTTTGGGTTTTACTGCTACCATTGGTGCTCATTCTATCTCTGAGAAAGTTGCGGGGTTTTCTCCTTTATGGTTTCCCCCAGTAAAATTCTTTGTGTCTCTTGTCTCTTGTGTTTATTGCTGTGCATGTTATTCTCTCAGTTAAAGATCCTAAGATAATGCTATCTTGAATGATAAAAATATAACAACATCAGAGCTTTTGCCTAAGCCACCGAAACCTCTTTTTACCCAATGCTTTTTCCTACTTTTGGTGGTTAATGCCCTTCTTGGACTATTCACTAAGCTGCTAAAACCAACACTTTTCGGTGGCTAATGAGATATTTGAAGTCTCGCCTAAGCCACCGAAAGTGATTTTACCATTTACTCGATCGGGCCCACTTTCAGTGGTTAACCTTTATCTCGCGTTAAACTGTTAGATTCTAAAACAAATCCTTTCATTGGCTAATGAGTTGTTAAGAACCCTGCCTAAGCCACCAAAAGCTAAAACTTCCAATACCTTCAACCATATCAAAACCAGAGACCTTCAATTTGTTAGTCATCTTTAAATCTTTCATAACATGGCTTGAATTCTTCATAATATCAAAATAAATTTATTTTGGGAGATAACACATTCATTATTTGGTCGAAGACCCCAGTTGTCACCTAACTCTAGCACATAGGTGATTCTATTATGGGACCCACATAGTTTCTTTTCCCTTGTAATTTCTGGGCTGCGTTGGTGATAGTGTTTGGAATCCCCAGCATCATGCTTCCATGTATCTCAAGTACTTGATTCTGCACATTATACCACATAGATTCTAACTCTCAGTCATTGATTCCATATATATGTACACCTACAGATTCAACAAAGCATCATTTGTGATGATATTTCATTCCATGAGAATGCCATTGTTCCTATGTATCATTTCTTCATATCAACATTGTATTCAGCCTCCGATTTGAGGCCACCATTATGTATCATCATTCATATATGTATTGATCGGCTCCCATGTTTTGGGACTTGATCCCAATATTTATTCTTTTGACATTGTTACGAGCATGGGTATGGCTGCCTCGTCTAAATACATGTCACACATTATATGTATCTCATACATTTTTGAGAACCCATAATAAAAAGCCAAAATCCACTGTAGTTTGAACGAGGAAGCTCCACTTCTCCGTGGGTGTCTCCAGTCTCTCCACTATTGTCACCATTATTCCCATGATCCTATGATGTCCATCAGCCATATGATGAGATCCTACCCTCACACATCAAGGGGCAATATGTTAATACTAAAAAGTGTTCACCTATATCTACATGGTATAAACCATATACATACATCGTATTCCTACCATATTTTCCTTACTTTTGACCTTCACAATTGTATTTCCACCAAAAATGGTCCAAAACATCATTATTTACTATGGTTTATCCTCACTCTCTCCCAAAAAGGGTGACAAACCCTAGAAAAGAGAAAGAGTCAGAAAACCAGAGGAAAATACCATGGGTTTAAAAACCCTAGGACCATACTATAAATACATTGTGAAAGAATCTCCCAAAACACTCTTTAGCCATTCCAAAAGCACACTTATACCTTTTTTCTCATTTCCATTTGTGGGTACGCTTGGATGTTTTTTCTCTTAGGTATTCGCATACTCCCTTGCCACCATTCTTGTTGCCATACCATTCCCATGGTGTACGTTGAGACATTCTCCGTACCCATCTTGGATCCATTCTTCGTTTGACAATTGTCCATGGATACCATTGGAGAACCAACCTGTGGGGCTGCAGAACCATTTCTTAGGATGACTACGATGGCCCATTCTACAAAAAAAGGGGTATATTTTATTTATTTGCATTAGTTTAGTTTAGTTGTTATATGTTGAAAAATGTTAAAAAATATTTGATATCCGTTATTAGTTTACCTTGTTGTTTTATTTTCCATTGAACTCTTCCTTACGATCACAACGATCTAAGGTTGGTGCTTCTACATGTAGTTGTGGAAAAATCCACACTACAAAAGAAAATTATGTTCCAAAGGCACCAGAAAATCAAGAGAAGTAACACGTACCTCAAACTCCTGCAAATCTAAGAAGATCTACTATGTTAAGTAGACCCCTTGAATGATTAACTCCTTCACTATATTATTTATTGATGACCAATTCTAGTGAACCATAATATTATGAAGAGGCAATGCATGTAGAAGCTAGAATAAGTGGGAGAAAGGAATGGATGAGGAGACAGAGTCATTTGTAAGAAGCCAGACTTGGGATTTGGTTAAGTTGCCTATATGAAAAAGGGCATTTGCAGAATAAATGGGTTTACATGTTGAAGGAAGAAGATGAGGGAGGAAGCGGTACAATGCTAGACTTGTTATAAAGTACTTTGCACAAAATAAAGGTATAGACTTTGATGAAATATTTTCTCATGTTGTTAAAATGACTTCAATTATGACTATTTTAAGTTTAGTTGTGGTAGAATATTTTCATTTGGAACAGTTAGATGTAAGAAAATTCTTTCTCCATGGGGATTTAGAGGAAGAGATTTATATGGAGCAGCCACAGGGGTATGAGGTCAAAGGGAAGGAGAATTTCTCTTATAGGTTGAACAAGAGCTTGTATGGCATGAAGAAACCTCCAAGGCAGTGGTATTTAAAATTTAATAAGTTTATGACAAAATAGGGTTATAGATATGCCATTATGGCCACTATGTTTATTTTAAGAGGATAGATAATGGACGACATATTATCTTGTTATTTTATGTGGATGACTTTCTTTTTTCAGGGTCTAACATGAAGGATATAAATGTGCTCAAAAGGAAACTATCTAAATCATTTGCGATGAAGGATTTGGGTGTTGCAAAGAAAATCCTTGTTATGAGAATAACAAGAGACATGAAAAATCACAAATCGACATTGTCACAAGGTCAGAACATAGAAAAGGTGTTGGAGAGGTTTAGAATGAAGAATGAAAAACCAATTAGTACACCTTTGTCCATCCATTTCAAACTAAGTTAGGAGATGTGTCCCAAGACACATGAAGAGATAAATTACATGTCCAAGGTTCCCTATTCATTAGTAGTTGGAATCTTGATGTATGTCATGGTGTGCACAAGACTAGATATTGCACATGCAGTGGGAGTTGTGAGCACGCATATGAACAATATAGGTAAAGAGAATTGGAAAGTAGTGTAGTGGATTCTCAGGTATTTGAGACGTGTCGCTTCTCATGCATTATGTTTTGGAGGTTTAGACACTATTCCACAGGGATATGTTAATGCATATATGTCAGGAGATCAAGACAGCAAGAGAAAAACCATAGTGTATGTCATTACTATGGGTGGAACAACATTAAGTTGGATTTCCAAACTGCAAAAAGTTGTTTCACTTTAAAAAATAGAAGCAAAGTGTGTTGCTACTACAGATGCTAGTAAAGAGATTATTTTGTTACAGAGGTTCATCGAGGGGTTGGGTAAGAAGTAGGAGAATAGTAGGTTTTACAGTGACAGCGAGAGTTCCATTCATCTTGCAAAGAACTTATCCTTTATTTTGAAGGATAAACATGCACAAATCAAGTACCATTTTAAAATATCTATTCTAGAAGATGAACAATTAAAGTTGGAAAATATACATACTAGCTAGAATCTTGCTGACATGTTGACAAAGGTAGTAACTAGAGAGAAGCTGAGTTCCTTCCCAGTTTTTGTTTTCCTTCAAGCATGAAGACGAAGAATAGAAAATTTCCAAGTCTAAGGTTTAGATCATAGTCCACCAAGTGCAAAAATGGTGGATTTGTTGTGATCAGTCTCCAAGTGGGAGATTGTTGGTTGTGGAGCCTGATACTCCATATCCAGAGATGTTATTTTTTGTTCATGTTTGTACCCCCATTTTACTATACTGGACTTGTCCTAGCTAGGGGGGTGTCATAGGTTTGGGGTCAGTTTACCCGAAATAAATTTTTGGGATGTTTATTTTCCAACATTTTGTGGACCCGTTGTATTGGGTGACCCGTAGTATTTTCCCATGGTAGTTCCCATATAAAAGGAAAGCATCGTAATGCAACTATGTATTGCATTACAGAATTGTAAAACAATCTTTGTGATTGTGTGAAAGAGACTGTGAGAGAGTGAAGAGGAAGTGCAGCAGGGTAGCTGGAGGTTGTATCCCTTCATTTTGTTTGATGGTATAATAATAAAGGACTAGAAATTTTTGTGTGGACGTATACCACACAGAAATTTTATTGTATTGTATTATTATACGACTATGTATTGTATTGCAGTATTTTAAAACAATCTCCGTGATTGTGTGAGAGAGACCGTGAGAGAGTGAAGAGGAAGTAAACCACACATAGATTGTATTGCATTGTATTATTATACGACTATGTATTGTATTGCAAATTTTTTTGTGTGGATGTAGACCACATAGAAATTGTATTGTATTGTATTATGATCCGATTATGTATTGTATTGCAACATTGTATAACAATCTATGTGATTGTGTGAGAGAGACTGTGAGAGAGTGAAGAGGAGGTGCAACAGGGTTGTTGGAGGTTGTATCCCTTCATTTTGTTGGATGGTATAGTAATAAAGGACTAAAAATTTCTATGTGACGTAGACCATCTTTGATGAACCACGTTAGTTTTGTGTCTCTCTTGTAATGTGTTTGATATTTGCATCTTCTATAATTGTTTAATTGGTATTTTTCTACGATCTTGTTTTTCTAACAATTTGGACATTTGTAAATATCATCTAAATTAGTAAGTTGCATGAACATGACAACCTATATTTCAATGATCATATGCTTGGAAAGGTAAACATTGCAATTATGCAGTGACTTGAATGCGAAGATTGTAGGCTGACCTCTCATATCCTCATTACACCTAATAAATTTTTGAGTATATCTCAGCTCAACATTTTTCCAACTTATTTTTTCACATAGCGTTTCAACATTTGTAGACGTTGTATGAGAGCTATTCAACTAGACGAGAGTATACAAATTATGTAGGTGAAGTCCACTCAATTTCGCAAACACTATATTGTTTTGTTCCATTTCTCCAGGTTGAGATATATATATTTTTATCAAATTTCCCCTAAATTTCTTCAAAATTCATTTTTGAAAAATTACTAGATATTTTCAATGCTAGAGACTCAAAGGTTAAATCAGCACAACTTTTACGTTGTATTGTCTATGTCTAAGATATTTTTCAGCCTTGGAAATTATCCAAATAATGAATCCTCCTTCCAGCCATAGGACCAGTATATGGTTTGCAAAAACAAGGAACATAAACAGAATGAAATAGGTCAAAAGGATATGGAACTAGCGTACCATCTCATTTGGTCTAGGAAAAGACATTGTTCCTCTACTTTTCCCTTGAAAACACTCATCTTTTTCTAGTTACAACAATCATCTCTATCTAGTTGCAATGTCTGAGAATGTTTTTTCCTTTCCATGCCACGTCTTATGTACTTAACCAATAAACAAGTTTTACCCAAATCAATTTCCTCTACATTTGAACTATGCAGAACCACTAATATGGTTGTTTCCAAGGTATGCACAGATGTTAAATGAACTCCTTCACTCGAAGTTGAAATTCCATAACAGACGATGGAAATTTTATAGAAATCATTCCATTAAACATGTGCATCATGAAATAGAACATACATAGATATATAAACAATTTTTGTTATCATGGCATAGATTTAAATAGAGAGGTAAGAAATTTGTTCATCAAGGAACTTGAATATAATCCAAATAAATTTTAATAATAGAGGAAAATACAAATACACTCAATTTTCATTTAGCATGACATAGATTCCAAACACATTATCTAATAGAGATGACTTATATAGTAAGAATTCGAACAGTTGGCATCTAGCCTTAGTTATTTAACCAAGAATAACTAGTAAATATAAAGTATGAGTATATGATGTTTAAAATATTTGGTTTCTACCAGTTCATGGTTCCTTTGGTAACCCCAAAACATGCAATAAAAATATGCAAATAATCCAAGGTAATCTCCCGTAGCCAAGAATTGACGAGAGATGTTGGTTAGTGGAAAATAGTAAAACATAGTAACTACCTTCTTCAATGTGGCTACACAAAAGGAACCTAAAGTACTTGGAATTGATGAAGTTCATAGAGCCACAGTCGATATGCACTTGAAACTTGTCAAGGGTGATGTAGCTACTAAAAGAATCTCTCTGACTATTAGAAAGGGCATGGCTAACAAATCTTAATGCTTAAGGAAAAAAATAATGATTTCATGAAGTGGTTTGGATAGATGGTGCAAAGGGTTAAATAAATTGTTGTATATAAAGAGGGCATAAGCTAACTGAAAACATCAATCTCTGTGAATGAAATTGGGTAATCAGACTGAAGCGAGAAATATATTAGTGATTGAATGGTTTCAAGTTGATTGCTATAACAGTGAAAAAATATTTCATCATATATCAACATAAAGAATTATGTTTAGAAAAACATTCCAAACATGGAATTTGACATTCGTAAGGAAAACATCATTATGAAGTATTTCATACAGAAACTAGTCTAAACAAGACTACATAGCATCGTATTTAAAGATAGTTAAAATCAAGCTCATAACAGATAAAAACTCATCTAGGATTATTGTTATTCAACAAAAATATAAAGAGAAAAAAGTATCATACTTTCCTGGACTTGGTTCAATGGCTCTTTCCCCTTCCTACAACACTCTCCTGCCTCTTGGATAGAAAACTCCCCACTTGAATACATGTTTATTATACAATATATAGGAAAAATATTTGAATCCTCAGATCCTAATCTTGAGGATCAAAATATTCCTAAAGCTAAACACAGATATAAGTTACAAAATATTAGGATCTAACAATAATAGATAGGATTAAATTTAATTCTAAGATCCCATTTTTTGATATTTTGTTTGATTTCTTTGATTTATCTCATTTTGATGCCACGTGGATTGGATATACGCTATCCAAAAACCAAAAATATACAAACAGTTGGAACTCACTTCTTCTATACTGATTTCTTTTTTGGAAATCGAAATATGTTCCTTGAAATAATGTGCCACCAATATTTGACCTGTTGATCCTCTATAAATATGGAAATGATCATTCATCACGAATATTCAAGACATGCTCTACCATTAGGATGATCTGCAATTTTTCTTCTTCGATGCAACCTTTAACCATTGCATAATACTCCATCACCCAAACTGTTGTTGAAACCTGGGATTGATATTTGATAGCAATCATCTTTCTGAAAGAAATTGTCATCTAGATTGACTCAGAATAAGCAACTGGAATGATTCAATATTTTCTACTAATGCTTTGTTTCTGCTACCATCCATACCTCTATGAAGCCATTGGATAAAATTATTTTATGAAACTAACTAGCAGCTCCGACAAGTGACATGTATTTGTAACAACCTAAGATTTGGAATGTTGGCTCCTCTTGAAAGTAATCTAGACAAAACATGGAACTTTCTCATTTGGTAGAAAATATGCAAGATATCTTAATGTATCTTTCTCTCAAAATATGGCTAACAACATGCACACGAATGCTTCCTGCAACTAGTTTTGATTTCTAGTTAGTGATTTTGTGGGTGCTTAGACACTTGGATTTTTCTAGGCATATTTGACAATTCTTATCCTTCATGCACATCTAGATGTTTCTTTGACACTCGAAAGGTCTTAATATGTGAATCTCAATTGGATTTTACCACTTATTTCCAATGATATGAAAAGGATCCTCTCCTTGGTGTATTCCTTACTCAACCCCTGTGTACTTGGGTTCGTGGTGTCTGGGTATTTCTAACTCAATGTTTCTGCTGAGTGTTTTTCTAGAAGATTTGAAAATCACAAAATATGGAAAAATAGGATTCAAATACCCACCTGTATCTCTCAGAGAATGACACCTGTTCAAAAACAAAGAGAGGTTTCTCTAAATTATCCCATCCCTGAAGAAACCCATGTTTTAATTTTGTAAAATTATTCTCCAATATCTCAGAAAATGTGATGGAAGTTACTGTCTTTTACAGGAAATACAATAAATTTTGTAGTATCCTACAACACCTTCAAATTCTATTCTTTAATCATTTTGTTGCATAAATTTGGAAATATTATGTTGAATATGTTGTCCATTTGGAATCTATGTATGCATTTCTTGTAACATGGATGATATTTGGCACTTGAAACCCACCTTTGAAAGACATGATACTTTATTTATTGACATTGTTCTTGACATCTGACACTTACCGTGTATAATCATCTTGATCCCTTCATCAGCATTTGGATAGAGTATTATATTCTTATTGCTTGTCACATGATGATCGTAGCAGCATGAATTCTTTGTAAATGAACTTATACATTTACATTGAGACTTGGTTCCCAACCGCAGACATATGGTGGCCACAACAAGTGATGATAAGATCATTGTTATTCTTTAATCGCTTTGGACACTACAGCTAGAGGTTTGGACTGGGCACCAACATATTTAGTATTTTATTTTGCATCTAAGATATTTGTTTCATATACAATGAGCAAAAATAATTTAAACCATTCAAATACACAATTTTCCATGTTGTTGAACAACATGTAGTGCATAAGTCTTGATATGTTGGCTCTTAAATGAATTGACTCGACACTTAACTTGGTGATTGCTTGGTTAATTGGAGGTATTACCTTAGAGATCAATACCCAAATAGAGTTTTAAAATATTGAAAAAAACAAAGGTGAATACTATGTATTGAAATAAAACTTGTGTTATAATGTGGCTCCGATACAAAGCCCTTTTTCTATTTTATTTTCCAAACCTCCTGCTTAGGAAAACTTGAAGGCTAAGCCATGACCAATGAAACTCTAAATTCCAACATGTAAGAACAATCCATGCTATTTAAATATTTGAGATGAATTAAGGTTGACCAAGTGGAATAGGACACTCATGGATTTAATGATAATGCTAATGGACTTTTTGGAAGCAAAAATCGAGGTTTCTCCTTGCATATGCGCTGCTGGAAAATACAATTTTTGATGAGGAAAACTATGGTACGAACATCTGGCTCTAGTTGGGGATAGATTCCTCCCTGCGAGGCTCCAAGAACATGAATACCAAATTCCTTGTCCTAAAACCTTTCCTGAAATCTACAACTTGTACATTAAACCTGCTATGTAAACCAGGGCTACTATGCAACTGAAAACTAAAAATAAGAGTGCCAATCTCCATTAGGTTGGAGTCTTATTCAATTGTCTATTGTAATCCAACATGATGGAAAAGAACTTCTAAAAATAAATCCACACACTATAAATTGAAACCATTCTCAAGAGATGAGCTTATTTGCTTACAATCCTACTCTAATCAACTGAACTTTGTTTGATAAAGTGTAATCACATTTCCAATGAAGCCAATAAACTATTTGAATAACAACCTTAACTTCATGCATTCCATTGTTTGAGAATACCCATAAAAATATGTAGTAAATGAAACAAATAGTCTATAAGAAATTGATACTTACAGATGGAAACCGAAAGCATGCCAAAAGATGAAGAATTAGAAACCTTTGAAAAAAAAACTTCATCCAAGAAGCCACAGGATCATGAAACTCATGAAAAAGTATTCCTTCATGCCCGTTAAAAAAGAATGGACTGCAAATGAGTGTCATCGGCTCTCATTACTCCCTAATAATCCTCTGCTCCATGAGATGATGAGATTGGAGAACAAAGAAATATAAAATCTTCAAATCTATTGAGGTTATTTTATTTGATATCTTCCATGAACCCAAGATGACTTATTTCTGAAGAGTGCCACTTAACTGATGAAGAATGAGTGATTGGTTGTAATATTTCCCTCTTATCTTGGTCATTCAACACATAATTATCACATAAAGGAGGACTGATGGGAAATTCAATGAATGATGGTATAAATTTATGCTCTTCTAAATATTCTTCATATATATAAAAAATAGGCATATCTTCATAATGGTTTTGAACAATAGAGTAATCATGGCCATGACAATTAGAAACTTATGATATTATGTTAAAAGTGTCTACAATTTCGTTGTTATGAATTTGAGAGTCAAAGAAATTCATAGCTTTTTCTTGTTCAATAGAAATATTGGTATGTAATTCAACTACCATTGGTTGTTACTGATCATGGCATTATCGATCTAGAACTTCCATGGCTTCATCATATTCATCATAAAGTGGAGCATTTTGAAAAAATTACAATGATGATGTTGAAATTTCATTTTTTATTCATTCAATAAATCTTGAAAAGTATTTTGTGACTTCATATCATCATGAAAACAACTAAAAATTTTTTTAGAGTCATTTGAACCAAACACTTCTACAATAATCCTTCATTACAAGGTTGATCTTCAGTACAAAAAATATTTCCAGTAGTTTGTTCAACAAAAGATTGATCTTCACAAGGATCATCGACAAGATGAGCATTTAGATGATCGCCAATATTGTTAAAATCATAATGAGAACATTCCAAACTATATTTTCTAATCTCATCACTGAAATATATTTCAACATGATTAAAATCAACAGCTTGGTTATCATAATGATCACGGGATTCTTCCTTGACAGTAGAAGTTGAAAATGTTTCCTCTTCATCTTCAACAAATTATGAAACCACAACTTTTTCATAACATGTTTGACATCTTTTATTACATTCATCATTAAAGAGCTGATCTTCACAAACATTTGAAATTTGAACTCCATAAACCTTCGCTTCATGAGCTTCTTGGAAGGATGATGGTGCTTGATCAGTTTTAAAAGATGAAGATTTATGTTCTATAATGCTATCAGCAGTTTTAATATTAGAATTTTGAAAATTTTTCTGTTGTAAAACAGAGTTAGAAGAAGATACAAATGATCATGAGTATTCTTCCTCTTTCATAGTATACCCATATGTTTCATCTACATTACTATAGTAATATGATATTGAACACTAAATATATAATGCATATCCCTCACATCAAAGGTCAAAAAGACACTCAGCTGGATAAATTATTTTGCAATATAAATAAAAAACAACATGAAAATATTTTAATGAAGAAATGCTAGAGACGGGAAGAGACCTGTACCATTGTTTGGCATCCCTTTCCAAGGAGTACATGAACATTTTAATCAACACATCCTCGTCATGTATATTCAGTTGGTCCATATATTAATGAAACTTAATTACATGAAGTGTTGGATTGTCATATTTTCCCTCTCTAAACCATGGAAGAAAACCTCCCCACATGTCCATAATAGGTGTTGCACTTGGAAATCCTAGAATATCAATAAAGTTGAAAGGATAAAACCTTCGAATCAGAATGGAAGCCATTATCATTTGACATATTGAAAATTTGAAGTTGCTACTGCATTCTTTGGAGTCTCCCAGTGAACAAATTTGAAATCAAACAAGTGTCCACTTCTTGTAAATTGTCAAGAAGATGATCTACTCAATATCAAACCCTGGGGAAGATCAATTTGTTCCTTCGCTCCCCGACAACGACGCCAAAATATGTTGGTGCTAAAAGATGCTCTCCGATTGTAGAGAGGGAATGACTAGCACATCTTAATGCTCAAGGTAAAAAATAATTAGTTTATGAAGTGGTTTCGATAGATGGTGGAAAGGGTTAAAGAAATTATTATAGACAAAGAAGGCATAAGCTAACTGAAAAGATCAAGCTCAGTGAATGACATTGGGTAATTGGACTGAAGCAAGAAATATATCGGTGATTGAAGGGTTTCAACATTATTGTTAAAATAGTGAACAAATAGTTCATCATATCTCAACATAAATAACTATATTCAGAAAAACATTCCAAACATGGAATCTTACATACTAACCCTATGCATGAGCATTCATAAGGAAAGCATCATTATGAAAGATTTCATACAAAAACTAGTCTAAACAAGACTGCATAGAATTAGATTTGAAGACAATTAAAAACAAGCTTATAACATATAAAAACTCATCTCATATTAATGTTATTCAACAAAAATCTACAAAAAAAATTCTCAAACTTTCATGGACATGGTTTGTTGGCTCTTTCTCCTTCCTACAGCACTCTCCCGCCTCTTGGCTGGAAAAATCCCCCCATGAATACATGTTTGTTCTACAATATATAGGAAAAATATTTGAATCTTCAGACCCCAATAATGAGGATTGAAAGCTTCCTAAAGATAAAAATAGAGATCAATTACAAAATATCAATATCTAACAATAATAGATAAGATTCAATTTAATTCTAAGATCCTATTTTTCGAGATTTGCATTGACTTCTTTCATTTATCTGATTTTGATGCCAAGTGGATTGGATATATTCTATCTGAATACCCAAAATCTACCTATAGTTGGAACTCAATTCTTATATACTGATATTCTATTTGGAAATGTGAATCTGTTACTTGAATTAATGTGCCACCAATCTTTGACCTGTTGATCCTATATAAATATGGAAATGATATTTCATCAAGAATCTTTGAGAAATGCTCTACCCTAAGGATGATCTTCCATTTTTCTTCTTTGATGAAACCTTTAACTTCTACATAATACTCGATCACCTAAAGTGTTGTTGAAACCTCGGATTGATATTTGATAGTAATCATCTTTCTGAATTTTTTTTCATTTGGATTGATTGAGAATAAGCAACCAGAATTATTCAATATTTGTTATTGATGCTTGTTTCTGCTACCATCCATACCTCTATGAATCCATTGGATAAAATTCTTTTATGAAACTAACTAAAAGCTCCGACAAGTGACATGTCTTTGTAACAACCTAAGATTTGGAATATTGGCTCCTCTTGAAAGTAATCTGGACAAAACATGGAGATTTTTATTTGGAAGAAAATATGAAAGATATCTTAATATATCACTTCTTTCTCTCAACATATGGCTAATAACATGCACACAAATTCTTCCTTCAACTAGTTTTTATTTCTAGTTAGTGATTTCATGGGTGCTTAGACACTTGGATATTTGCGGACATGTTTGACAATTCTTATCCTTCATTCGCATCTACGTATTTCTTTGAAAACTAAAAGGTTTTAATATGTGAATCTCCATCATATTTTACCAATTCTTCCCAATGATATGAAAATGATCCTCTCCTTGGTGTATGCCTTACTCAACCCCTGTGTACTTGGGATCGTGGTTCTGAGTATTTCTAACTCGATGTTTCTTCTAGGCATTTTTCTAGAAGATTTGAAAATTATGAAATATGGAAAAACATGCCTCATATCATGACCCTTGTTGAAAAATGGAGAGAGTTTTTTCTAAATCAGCTCGTTCTTGAAAAAAAACCATGTTTTATGTTTGTAAAATTGTTCTCGAGTATCTCATAAAATGTGATCAAAGTTATTGTCTTTTCTAGGAAATGCGAGAAATTATGCAACATCCTACAACACCTTCAAATTCTATTCTTTCATAATTTTGTTGCAAACATTTAGAAATATTATGCTAAATGTTTTCCATTTGGAATATATGTATGCATTTCTTGTAACATGGATGATCTTTGGAACTTAAAACCCACCTCTGAAGGACATGATACTTCATTTATTGACATTGTTCTTGACATCTAACACTTACCACATATACTCATATTTATCCCTTCATCAACATTTGGATAGAGTATTAGATACTCGGTGCTTGTCACATGATGATCACAATAGTATGAGTGCTTGTAAATGCACTTAGAATTTGCATTGATACTTGGTTCCCAACCGCTGACATCTGGTGGCCAAAACAATTGATGATAAGATGATTGTTATTCTTTAATCGCTTTGAACACTAGAGTTGGAGGTTTAGACAAGGCACCATCATATTCATTATTTTATTTTTCATCTGAGATTTTTGTTTCATATACAATGAGAAAAAATAATTTGGACCATTCAATTACACAATTTTCCACATTGTTGAACAACACGCAGAGCATAAGTGTTGATTTGTGGGCTCTTACATGAATTGAATCGACACTTATCTTGGTGATTTGTTTGTTACTTGGAGGTATTACCTTAGAGATCAACACCCAAATAGAGTTTTACAATATTGAAAAAACCAAAGATGAAGGCTATGTATTTTAAATAAATCTTAGGTTATAACGTGGCTCTCATACAAAGCCCTTTTTTTATTTTATTTTACAAACTTGGTGGTTTGGAAAACCTGAAGGCTAAGCTATGACCAATGAAACTCTAATTGCCAACATGTAATAACAAGGCATGATATTTATATATTTGAGATGAAGTAAGGTTGACCAAGTGGAATAAGACACTCATGGATTTAATGATATTGCTAATGGAATTTTCAGAAGCAAAAGTCGAGGTCTCTCCTTACATGTGCACTATTAGAAAATAAAAATTTTAATGAGGAAAATTATGGTACCAACAGGTGACAATGACAAGGTCAATAAAATGAAAAAATGATATAAATATCTATGAAAAAATAAAAGAAGAATACGTAATTAAATTAATCATCATATCCTACCTTTAGAGAAGAGTGGATTGCTTGGCTTGATCGATTGACCAGAGGCATCTCCTATCCACCTATTGATTAGAGAATCATGTTTCACCACCATTCTATTGAGACAGAAAGATAGAAATGGACCAATATGATGGGTTCGTCATAAAAGTAAAGAGGGTCCATCATCATACAAGCACCAAGTGATAAATCCATCAAGTATTGAAACCACAATCGAAGTAAATCGACCATCACATATAGAAAAATACAATTGTAATACCCCCCTGAATTAATAATTATCATTAATTATGTTGGAAAATACTTTATTGATTATTTTTATTATTTTTGACAAGAAAGTAAGAAATAAAATAGTTTGTAATAAAAAAAATAATAAAATATGATGAAGGGAGAAAAAAGTGGATATAGTTGTTGAAGAGTGTCTGTTCACCGACAAGAGGAAAAAGACAAGTGGAAAAAACCACTGAGTGAGAACTCAAGATGCAGGAGGCATCATCCCCAAAAATCATATTTGCACTCTTAGTGAGTGCTAAAGAGCAGGAGGCTCATAAATGACCAAGTCCTAGGAAAAATACTATTTATTAGTATGTCCATGAGAAACAAGAGGCTGGCATTGGATGAGGATTAACATCTGTAAAATGAAAGAGATGGCTCATTAAGGATTTTTCACTTGTGGTTCAGCGAATAGGGTGAGGGGTTCTGGAGCAAGTAATTTGGATTCTCTAGGAGTTGGTTCAGAGGAACAACTTCTCCACTTTTGTTTTTCCAGCATTAGTGCCATGTTCTTATTTCTTGTTTTAAACTTTTTTTGTAGAGAATGTATAAATTCTAGATTGAAGGATATTAAAGTAGAATTTAGCATGTTTAGTTACTTTACTTCTATATTATGCTTGAATGATTTAGAATTTATGATTTTGCACCAAATGAATTGAATCCTCTGTTTTTGGAACTGTTTCAGATATTCTTACTACGTATTTCCTGTCTGTATCAAATTCTATAAATCATCCTTAATTCTTCTTCTTGAATTTAGAATTTTGACTAAAATGATAATGTTGTTTTAAGGTATAGATCTGTAATATTCAATATTGCAATTGAAATACATGTACATAGATAAAACCTTAATTTATTGTTTAAAACCATAATCAACTTAGCGTAGTTTAGATTCATGACTCTAAAATCATGTACAAGGCGATGGACTCAAGAAAGGTTATAGGAATTAAGCAAATCTTCAGATTTAATTAACTTATAGTAAAATAAAACCCCAATTCAAACCAAAACCCTTTGAATTTGCAGTGTTAAAGAATTGATCTACAAGGCTAATAATTTATTCGCAAAAAAAATTAGATCAACAATTGATATCTAAGATGCAAGTAGATCGATGACTCACAATAATTATGGAAGGCCAAATTGTAGAATCCCACTTCGGAAAAGTTGGATGGGGCATCCGCAATCTGCAATCTGCATTGCGGAAGGTGTTTATTTGCAAAGAAATTAGATCAATGATTGGGATCAAAGCAACAAGAAAATCACTGGCCAATAGGAGTTGCATAAGGTTGCTTGTAGAACGATAATCATATTTTTTAAAGTTTGAAACCCGCAATATACAATCCGCAGTGCGGAAGGTGTTGATCCGCAAAAAACTAGATCAACAGTTGGGATCGAAGTAGCAAGAATATCAAAGGCTGAACGGAGTGTAGAAGGTTGAATACATAATGATAATTTTGTAGGTTAACGTGTAAAACCCATAATTCGCATTGCATAAGGTGTTGATCCACAAGGAAGTAAGAAGATCAATGGATCACAAGAGTTGCAGAAGCTTTAGTACAAAATGAACAAGGGAGTGAGATCAATGGTAGAGATTTAATTTGTAAGAAGATCAACAACTCACAAGAGTTGAGGAAGCTTCAGTACATAATGCACAAGGGAGTTAGATTGACGGTGGAGATTGGAGTTGTAAATGGATCGATGGCTCACAAGAGTTGTGGGAGTTTTATTACGGAATTTGCAAGGAATTTAAAAGGACGAATGAGATTAAGGCCACAAAGGGATCGGCGACTCATAGGAGTTGTGAAAGCTCCATTGTAGAAGGTTATTTTCTAATAAGTTAAAATGTGTTTCCGCAATCTGCAATTTGCAATAATCTAATTGCGGAAGGTTGATTTTGGAACGGTATGTGGTGAGAAGGTTCAACCTTCAATCCGAAATATGCATTACTAAAAGCTAATTGTGGAAGGGTTAATTTATAATGAATTAAATGGTGTTCCGCAATCCACAATCTTCATTGCAGAAAGATAATTGTGAAAAGGTTCCTACGGTGGGTTAAATACCTACGGAAAATGACTGTGAACTTAATAAAATAAGGGTAAACAACAAAGTATTTGGAAAAATAATTGTTTCCGAATTTGATTATGTGTATGAGGAAAGGTTGATCAAAATTGCAATGAGAAGAATATTCATTAAACTCACAAGGTTCAATAATTCCCTGTTACAGTAGGGACTTTAATGAATGAGTTTTATATTTATATCAAAGAAGTTTTTTTTTGGTATTTTGAGGTATGTTATAACATCACAAAAGGGAGGTTTGCTTTCCATTGTAGCAGAATGGAAGTATAGTTCAGCCATTTTCAACAAGAATCAAATATGTCTAAGGATTCTAAGCTTAGATAGATGGACCACCCGCACTAGCTGATGTTTTTTTTTTCATACACATGCCATGCGGCATGACTAACCTTGCATTAAATAATGGAGTGAGACAAAAAAATATTAAATAAAATATATTCTACAGTTTATGGATTGCCAAACACACAGTAAAAAACCAAATAAAAATACACATTCATATTCAAAACGTTGCATCCTACAAAGCTTGCTTCCCTCTTCCGGGACTTCATTTTCTCCATTGCTTTCGTAATTATTTCCTTTTTCTAATCACATCAACCACTACATAGGAGGGTATCCTACCATTTCTTTATATGATAAACTCAACTGCTACAACATAACTGAGAAAAAACATCCCTCTATTGTAAATACCTAGAAGAACACAAAAATGGAATCTTGACCTGCAAACCAGTGTAACCTAAAACACCATGTAAATTCCTTGGCATTGTCTTAAGCCTCTAAATTTATATATACAAGTTATAATCATTGTCCAATTATCCTACACCATTTCACTTTGAAAAATTCATCTCAAGCCATTATTTTAGAATAGAACTATCAATTGTTTATACAAAGATGACCTTCGATCACCATGGTCCTGGTGATGATGACATAGTAGGATAGCTTGATGTAGAATAACCACCACCTTGAAACACTATGAAAGAAGAGAAATATCTACTTGAGGAGCCATTCTCAAAAATTCATCTATTTCTTAACGATATTGTACTGGCGAGAGATGAAGTAACCATAACACAAAGAATGGGCCTTTCAAAGTTTAAATTATCCCACAACCTTGAAGTTATCTGAACCAAAGATTCTCGTACCACCCTTATATCCCCTACAATTTTCCAAGAGATTACTTAACATTAAAATATTGTTTTGAATTCCTAGACTCTGAAGGCTCTAAGAGTAGAACAAATTCCTAATATGACTTGTTCCATCCTTTTCAAATTTGCAGAGATATTTTTTAATTTGGAAAAACAATTTATTAAAAAGTGAGTATTGGTTATACTTGAACCAACTCATCAATTTCCAAATCACACCGAGGAATGCCTTCTCTTGGTAATATTCTAATATTTGATGATGTTGTTCACCTCATTTCAAAAATCATTGCACCACCCCTTCCAATTAGACAACCAACCTGATTGGTCGGTATGAGAATCCTTGTGTTGTGGTGATGACACCATTCTCATCTGGCCCATTGGGAACCTACAATATATGTAAAGCTATCAATTGTAATTAGTATCCTTTATAAAAACGCAACAATTTTTCCTTTTTAGTAGATAAATATTGATTAATTATAACTATAACACAACATATTAAAAAAAATATAAGTTCCATTAAGAAACATTAATTACTCTTCTATAAAATTTTCCAAAGGAAGTGCAAATGCTACTCCAAACGTGTACTAAAAGTTAGGAACTGACTTAAACGTTTTTGCAAATTTATAGAATACTCTCTTATGTGAAAAACTTGGAACATTTGTACTCCAATTATGTTTTAATCAACTTCACTTTACATAAAAACCTGAAAACGGTACATCTTGCAAGTCAAGTCAAGAATACAAGCCTACACTAATGGGTTTCAAAATATGTCAACCCTTGCACCGTGGAAAAAGATCTTCAAAAAATGGTACTCAAAAATAATTTAGCAAAACAATAATTCTATACATCATAATAAAAAGTCTTATTCCGTCCTAAAGAGAACAATATTAGAAATAGGAGATTGTAGAAAACATATTAAACACTTAGCAGTCTCTTGGTACTATCATAATACACATACCTCATTTGAGGATGTAATAATAATGCGATCATAAGACCCTAGAACCAAATAAATAATTCTGATGTCCACACAATCTCTATATAATACTCCCACCCTTCCCAATGGAATTGCCAATCTTCTTATATGGACAGAATAGAAAAAACTAACTCTTCCCACATGAAAATATCCGATGATCACTCACGTGAGACCTCTACCTTCAGAAAACTTATGTCTAGAACTTGGAGTTTCTGTAGCAGGGGAAATATATTATTAGAATTCAGCAACAAACATGAAGAATTGGCATGTCAAAAAGATACAAGTTGATTTTATGGTTGTTAGCCTATGCAGTTGGACCACCAAATGAATCTTCCATAAAACAATTGGATATAAAAGCATAAACATAAGGAAGAACATGTCGCTCGACGGAAGAACTTGTTTGATATCTTAGATGCAAATAGAGGATATTTGATTGTAGTGATTTGTGCATAGTGTCACATGTTTTGGATGTTTTATGATGATTTTCCTTCATGCCACAACTGCAAGTACATTCATCCAATCGACCTCAATTTAGAATTTAAAAATAAGAATATCATGCCACCCAGTGAGACACTCAGTTTGCTTGATTATGATCATGCCATTATAGAGGACACAGAGTATGTACTGTCCAACTTAAAGCAATAAGAATCCCTTCCTACCAATTTTTTCCCATCTCCCCACTCAAATCAATAGGTACCTTTTTCTTTAATTGAAAATGAAGGAATCCTTTGCTTGCCTTGACTTTGAATGCCATCTCATTTTTTAGCTAGGAAACCTGGGTAAAACAACTAACTTATAATATGAAAAAGCTTGAAGGTCTATCCAACCGAGATCATAGTCAAGGAGTAGGAGTTAATAGTTGCAAAAAGTGACCAGTCAGAAAGGAAGTGATGAAGCAAGTTTGTGAGGGTTATAGAGTCTTAAAATATAGGTACAGTAAGTGGTAGATTCATAGTGAGCACAATAACTACTTTAATGGAAATTTTAGGCAGTAAATAACCCTTTAAGTTATATTTTTATTTACCTTGATGGATTTAAATTACATGGATGGCCCGATATGGAGAAAATATGATACAATATCACATACCCATCAAGGAGGTATAATCTCATGTCCCAATGCGGTAATTTAAGCTCCGCATCTAGGTATACATTGAGGTCTAATATATCACTTCGTATGCAAGGTCCACTGTACAGGACACAAAATAACAATGAAAAAATGTGTTTCGAAGCTCTGTAGATTTGAATGTTACGATGTTTTATGACAAAAAGTTGTATAGAATTGTACCTTTTGTGTAGCAGGATTAAGCTGGGAAGAATAGTGGGACTATTGCAATCAACTATGGTTAGTTTATCGTTGCAATTATCTATTGTATAAGATGGTTTTCTTCAAAAATATATTTTATACATAAATCTTGTTTGTCATTATTTCTGTGCTGTTGTGATTTGTTGCTAGGGCCATGCTTACAAGATATTTATTAAGCGGAATACCTTCCCATCTTTAAAAATAGTGTGTTTCCTATCTAACCCTAGATGAAGCACCTTATGTCGAACTCAAAAACCTACACTACTTAATATTCTTAGATACACTTTGAAAGAAAGAAATAAAGGTCTATAAGTGTGTTCCCTCTTACTTACCATATTAGACACAACTGTTTCTAGTTTAACAGGAAATATCACACATATTTCTTACTTATTATATCTAATTACTTACCATATTTTGCAATCCGTAGTTAATTATATAAATTGAACTCTAATTTAAAAACCCAATATTCAAATGGCTAGTCCAAACCTATTTTATTTATATGTTTTTGTGATTTGTTGTTAGGTGGATAGTTTATCCTTATTTCAATTGACCAAACCCAAGAAGAAATTTTATTATTGAAAGTCTTGTATAATGTTATTTCAGTAGTTTTCTTTAACGTCACTAGAAACACGTCATTTATTAAGATAACCAATGACTCCTGTATATTCGAATTGGATCATGCAATACATACTAGAATGGGTTCACAACCTGCAAACTAAAACCTAATCACCAAATGATAAATTGTTCTACTTACAGGTTTGTTAGTTGTACACTCAACCAGTGAAGTCTGGCAATTAGATTAGTTTTGAATTTGTTTTGTACTACTCTTTTGATTTTGAATTTCATGTAAGTTTAAATCATTAAAATACTTATAAAAATAAACTCGAAAGTGAAACTCAGTTTGCTTGATTATGATCATGCCACTGTACAGGACACAATGTATGTAACGTCCAACTTGAACCAATAAGATTCCCTTCCTGCTATTTTTTTTCCCATCTCCCCACTCAAATCAATAGGTACCTTGTCCTTTGAATGGCTACGAAGGAATCCTTTGCTTGCCTTTAATTTTGAATCCCATCCCTTTTTTGAGGAAACCTCGGTAGAACCAATGACTTATAATATGAAAAGGCTTGAAGGTTTGTCCAGCTGAGGTCATAGTCAAGGAGTAGGAGCGAATAGTTTCAAAAAGTGATCAGTGAGCAAGGAAGTACTGAATCAAGTTTGCGAGGGTTACAAAATATTAAAATATAGGAACAATAAGTAATAAGTAATAGATTCATAACAAGAATAGTCACTACTTTAATGGCAGTTTTAGGCGGTAATACACCTTAAAACCAACTTTTTCTTTACGTGGATGGCCCCATATGGAGACAATATGATACAATCTCACATACCCATCGAGGAGGGATAATCTCACGTCCCAATGAAGAAATCTAAGTTCCCCATCGAGGTATACAATGAGCTCTAATATATCACTCCCTATGAAAGGTCCACCAGTAGGACACAAAGTAACAACGAAAAAATATGTTTTGGAGCTCTGTAGCTTTGAATCTTATGTTGTTTTATGACAAAAAATTGTATAGAATTTTACCTTTTGTGTAGCTAGATTATGCAAGGAAGAATAGGGGGACTGGTGCAATCATCTATGGTTAGTTTATCGTTGCATTTATCTATTGTATTAGGTGATTTTATTCACAAATATATTGTATACATAAATCTTGTTTGTCATTATTTCTATGTTGTTGTGATTTTTTGCTAGTGCTAGACTTACAGTATATTTAATATGCATAATCCCTACCCAACTTTAAAAATAACACCTTTCCTACTCAACCCCAGACTAAGCACTTCTACTGAACTCAAAACCCTATACCACTTAAGCTTCACATACACACTTTGAAAGAAAGAAAGAAAAGTCCATAAGTGTGTTTCCTCTTACTTCTATATGGAAAGATCACACATATTTTATTACTTATTATATCTAATTATTCAACATATTATGCAACACACAGTTAATTATATAAATCGACCTCTAATTTAAAAATCCAATATTGAAATGGCCAGTCCAAACCCTCCTACCAACCCTTCTCTCCTATCTAGATATAAACCTTCTATCCTACAAAAATAATTAAGTACATTCCCAACGACTGCTTGAAGGTTATACCAAGATTCAAATCTAAGAGTTGTAGGAATTCTTACATTTTGATTTAGATTAAGATGAGTATTGTGAAGTCCAAAATAAAAGCACAAGTTGTTGTTTAAACTTATCAATGAATATCAAAACAAAATATCAAATTGATGACACAGTAACCAAAATTATGCACCATAGCACTATACCCAAGCTAAAATTCAATTAAACTAATGAAATTTCCTAACAACAATTACTTAGAATTACCCTAATATTTTAGCATATCTTTATGAACGCGTAAATGATATAGATAATTCCAATTCAGTAGTACAAGAGTGATAAATAATAATGGAAAACCTAATCTATAATATGTTGAAATACACAGGATTGAACACCAACAATTATAGAGATATTCAATGAATAAGAATTTTTTATATGATGCTGATGAAATGATTATTGGTTGTAACACTATTACTGAACAACCAATCTTTGAAGATGCTCCATGAAGATATGAAAGCTCACATCATTTGTAAAAATAATATCTCCTCTTGGTGGAGGCGCGATGTCTGAATTGTAAGTTTTAGATGCAATCAATTTGTCATAAAGAACTATGCCTGTGCATTTATATGATGTAAAGATAATTGTAGAGAATACAATCTCTCTAACAAAAATACAAATAAAATACCTTCTAAAGAAAATTAATCAGAAAAAAATACCATACAAGGAACTTGAAAGAAAACAAGGATTTAAGAGAAATTAGTAAATTACTTGTGACCTATGTTGGTCACAAACAACTACACATGGCACAAGAAGCGATCCTTAAGTATTGAATAAAATTCATTTCAAGGGGCTTACAATAACTGAGAAAATTTTTGTGAATTTGAAAGAGAAAAAATAATCTAAGTTGTATTTGGTAAAGCAATCTCAATGTTTACTACGAAATGCCATTTCTTTTTCAGATCACATATTGTGTCAACTTGGAAATAACTACTAATTAATCTAACATACTAAGTGCAAGTAGTGGTAAAATAATCATTAACTTTTCTTATTACAGTAGTTTTGCAAATGTCTCCATTTTCTCCAAATATTTTCAATTTCTCTAAAGTTTTTCAAGTTGCTAATTTTTTTTTTTTTCATAATTCCTTAAGTCTAAGTTTCTTCTTGTCGATATTTCCTGATAATATTTTTTGCAGGCCTTGAAAAATATATTCCCTGAAATGATGTCCGTAGCATTGGACTACATTTAGAACTCTAATCCTATTATCATATTAGTAACTGTACAATGTTTTACATTACAATGTATATATTTTCATAGACGTGCTTACTTTGGGTGGAATAAAAATGATTTTTTTACCCTATGTCAGTATGATTAATTACTTAAGGAATGCACAAAAAAATCATAGGGTTACTTACATCATTTGGGGGTAAAACTACCAGTTCTAAAGAAGGGGGTAAAACTACCAGTTCTAAAGAAGAAAATCCTATTGTGCATTTAACACACAACATCTTTGCGGTTTGAATAAATAGAAATCTAGTGAAAAACCATTATAATCATTT
>LPNX010530857.1:0-27357 GCA_001517045.1 Pseudotsuga menziesii
TCCATTCTAAAAAGGGATTTGCACCTTGAGAGGTTTGATCCCTCTCGATGCTTGGAACTAATTATGAAGTAAAATACTTGCAATTTATCTAATTAAGGAAAAGTTTGCATCTTCATTTATTACCAACATACATCCATCTTAAAAAAAAAATGTCTAGGTGCAAATCCTTCCTCGACATTGGCACTTTTAGATAAAGCGTGTAATGCAACGTTTATGGCTTTAATTGATCTAATTTGTGTAATTTTAAAATTATGTTGTTCTAAATGTTTTAAATATAACTTGAACTAACATGTTACTTTTTATAATATTTTTTTATTTTTTTATAAGGGACATGAGTTGTCAATTTTTGCTAGCCATTCGGTTAAGGTTTGGGTTTCATCACAACTTGGGTTCAATTTACCTTAGGGGTGATCTAGTTGGGAGGAGACACCCAAAATCCAACCACTTGAGGGTTGGTATGGCCCAAAGGAGCTTAGATGCCCTTGATTCATGGTTTCTTAGACCAAAGGCTACTCCCACAAGTCAAAGATATTTTTAGATGTGAGTATATGTCTCTCCTCTATATCAAATCACTAAAAAATTAACCAATACTCAATGATTTAATTGTCTTGTAACTATTTATGAAAGGATTTATTTAAAATGTGATGATGCATGAATAGAAATAGAATTCAAATTTCCTTGTATATTTTCACCTAAAAACAAGTCTTTTAATATTCAACAATTGGATGTATATTTATATAAATATGTTTTACAATCTAGCCAATTTAAATTTGAACTCATAGTTGTTTGTAACTATTTATGAAAATATTTATTTAAAATGTGAGGATATGTGAATGGGAACTAAAATTGAAATTTGATGTATACTTTTCACCTTCAGAAAACATGTATCTTGATATCCAACAATTGGATGCATATTTATATAAATGTATTTGACAATCTAGCCAATTTAAATTTGAAGAGACATGTACTTGATTTGATAAAAATTTTATATAATTACTTTTTGGAATGGGCATGTGCCACGTGATACTATTATATATTTGATAAATAAAAATATTTTTTTAATACTTTTAAAATAATAATAATAATGCTTTTAAAGATAAAGATAGAAAGATAAATATACATTATTTTTGTTAATTATGCTATAGGCATTTAGATATTATCTAAGATTTTGGACTTGCTTCAACAGCCCAACAAGATTAACCCAAGTGTAACAAGTGTATAGCAGGGATTCATTTCAGGGTCCTCGTATCTTGTTATGCTTAAATGCATATTGATTAAGATTTAAATAAGCTTCATTTTATGGGTGGTTAAAAAAACTGGTAACAATTTGTAAAATTTATTTATTTTTATTTTTATTTTTTTATTAAATAATATTTGTTTTGTGCTTATATTAGCTCTAACAATCTTGTATGAAACATGAATATAAAATTATATATTTTAGTCTTTGTTTAAGGGTAGACTATCTTCACAAAACTAAGTGGTTTATTATATTTTTTTTCCAGAAGGAAAAAAACATGTCCTTGATATTCAAATTATGAATCAAAGGGCATCTGAAGTGCCATCCCTGAGAAGGGTTACAATCAAACATGTTCAAAGAAGGAAAATCGGATAACTGAGAACCGAATGAAGTCTGAACACAACAAGCTGCCAAGGGGGAGATCTAGGAACTAGCCCATCATACACACTCCAATCCAAGACAAAAGTGATCGTGTCCATCTAACCCATCTCTACTGTGAACGTAAGTGTGCAGTTCTGCTATCAGAAGACACCCACTCCATATCAAAAAACGTGCAAAAATAAAGAGGAGAACAAGCTCCAGCACCTAGCTCAAAAGAGCATAAAAGTGTCATGAGAGACCAAATGGTCTTCGAAAATTTCAGAATAATTACCAGAACCAAGAGCCAAAGACAAGGCAGACTTCGATAGGCTATCTGCAATCTGATTATGTTCACGGTAGATATGACAGAAGGACAAGTTAAGAAAACAGGATACTAGTTTCTTGATATCCATGCACCAATGACTGAGCTTAGGTAGAGAAAGGGTATGAGTACCCTTTACACAGTGGTTTATTATATTTATGGGCATTCACATGCCACTTTACTTATAGTTATACTAGTTTAAATTCATTACAATTTCATCCAATACTAAATTAGATTAAATTTTTTTTTTTAAATAATATTTTTGGAATACATCTAGGGAGATAAATATAATTAATGTCAATCGTCTCATTATAACTTCACTTAAATATAATTAATGTCAATCATCTCATTATAACTTCACTTTTTTTGGTCTCATTATAACTTCACTTTCTTTGGGAAATAACAAATCGTATCCCTCATTTTACTTGGTAAGTTATAATAAAATTTTGCATTGGGCGCTGGAGCCAGCACCAACACTAGGGCAGAATTAATTGGGCTCTGGGCCCTACTGCATACATCCCAAATGATGGGGTTACCCATGCTCAAGATTTTTGGCGACTCCACAGTCGTCATCAATTAGGCAAAGGGTATTGCTTCCCTTACACCACTTGACCTTATCCATTGGTGTAGGGACATTAGGAAGATCGGTTCTTGCTTCCTTGAGCTGTCCTTTTGCAATGTCTACCGTGAACACAATGAGACTGCTCACTGCCTATCTAAAAAAGCCCTTTCTTTGGCTCCGGGATCGGGATTTTACTCTGAATTTTTTTACGGTCATTTGACCTCTCAAGATAGTTTTATGCTCTTTTGAGCCCGGTGCTGGATCTCCACTTTATTATGCACCTTGATGATAGTGATGGAGCAAACTCTTTTAGATGGCTGAGCATCCCTTTGGGTTCACGGTGGATATGGTTATTTGGACAACATCTTTTTACTAATGGGACATGTATGCAGCTTCTGCTCTAGCCCCCTCTTACTCTCTTGTGTTGTAACTCTTGCAGAATGCCACTGATATTTTATCCACGGCATCAATATTTTGTGTTGTAACCCGAACACTGGGATGACATGTTAGATGTCCTTTGATTCTTAATGAATATCAAAGTCAGGGTTTTTTCTTCTCACAAAAATAAAGTTATAATAATTTGTAATAAATAATATAACATTAAAAAAGATAAAAAAAATCCAACTCCAAAAACTCTTAGAATTACTAAACCCAAATAACCTTTTAAAACAAAACGGCCCTCTCATATTCCGAAAAACCAAATACGTATTCAAATAGACAGAAAGGCGAAAATGGCCCTTCAAATTCCCAAAACAATCAACCAACTATTAGAAACAAAACAAGAATGGTCCTTCAAAATCCCAAGAAATCAAATAACTATTCGAAACAAAAGCAAATTTGGCCCTTCAAATTACCTAAGAGACAACTAATTTGATTCGAAACTGCAATTTGCACGAAAATGATTCCGCTACAGTTACCCAGCCAGCATTCATGAATCATGAATTGACTGATTTCGTATAGCGCTACTGCCACGCATCTATTTCGACAAGTGGAGTGAGCAGCTGGTTATGGCTCAAGAATACGTCATGTGATCCTATCCATCCACGCACTGTCATCTTGCATGGTTCAAAGATGTCATATTTAATGTGTTTTCTTTAAATGTTTTTTGAGAATTGTAATTTGGTTAATTTTTAATATGGGTTTTATATTGATAAAATAAAGGTTATAATAATTAATTAAAAAAAAAATATTATGATAGTTTCAAGAAACAACTAAAATATAAATCTTGAATGAAACAATATAAGTTCAAAGAAGAGGCTTGTTGATCATTAGATAACGATTTTGACGAGTTCTAATTTGAATAGGTTTATGTGAACAATTTTAAAGATTACTATGCCGGCACATTTATTTAACATCAATCATGATGTGTTTATACAAATATATATTAATATAATATTTCTTAAAACTTTAATAGACATTCACGATATTTCCTCGGATGCATTGAATAATTTTCATTTGCGGTCATCATCATAGATTGTCAAAAGAAAGTTGGAGAGGTTTTGATATTCAATTTTGATATTAATGAAGTATGGATGAAGTTTTGGTTTCTTCTGATGTATTGAATAATTTTTATTTGTGCTTATTATGAGTAGATTGTCAAAAGAAAGATGGAGAGGTTTTGATATTCAATTTTGAGATTGATGAAGTTTTGGTTAAAAGTTTTGGGTTTTGGAAATATAATACCTTTGATTTAATATTTTTGAATTTTGTTAGGAAATACTTTGATTATTATTCTTTGATAGGAGGTCAAGAATAAAACATTTGATTTGTAATAAAACATTTTTTATTAATAAAAATTGTTGAAGGAGAACACAAGTGGAAATAGCTATTGAAAGAGTGTTCATTGACCCACAAGAGGGAAATGACAAGTGGCTGAGACCACCAAATAAGAACTTGAGATGTAGGAGGCATCATCCCCAAAAATCAAGTTTGCACTCCTAGTTGAGTTGCTGAAGAGCAGGAGGCTCATAAATGACCAAGTCCTAGGAAAAATATTATTTAGTAGTATGTCCATGAGCAACATGAGGCTAGCATTGGACATGGATTGATATCTGTATCATGCAAGAGATGGCGCATTGAGATATTTTTCTCTTGTGATTCAACAAATGGGCTCGACAGTTCTGGAGGAAGTAAATTGGCTGCTCTGGGAGTTCGTTGGGAGGAACAACTTCTCCACTTGTGTTTTCCCAGCATTGGTGCCAGGTTCCTACTCCGTTTCTCATGAATGATTTAGATGCAGTAGGATGTATATGTGAAATGTTAAATTAAAGTTACATTTCTAGACTATATTGTTTTTATGCATTGTGTAGAACCAATTATCCGGGTTTTGTATATTCTAGATCTGTACAATGTTAGATGGTTCTCAACGTATCCCAGATTGGGAATTCATACCTGTATCCATGATTGTTAGTAATGAACTATTGTAGCTATTATTATTTAGTTTTGAGTTGAATTACTTAGGTCTGCCTGTCACTGAACTGTTATACTTGAATGATTTAGAATTTATGAATCTCCATTTGATGGATCGAACCCTCTATTTTTTTCCCGGTATCAGATGTTACTGCTGTGTATTTCCTTCTGGAATTGAATATGTAATTCTTTCTTAATTTTGCATTACGATTTTAGGTGCCGAATGAAATTTAATGTGTGTTTCTTGTTTATATTTGAGTTTTTCAAATATGGTGGTTGAAATTGTTTTGCATAGAGAAAACCCATATTTTTAATTGTACAAATCCTATAAGTAATTTAGCACAATCGGTTAATTGTTATGAGATCATGATCACTCGCCGAAAGAAAGGGTTGGTTGCAAACACTGGGATAAATTTTCTAGATCCATTTAATTTATGGTGAGTTAAAACCCAAATGAACCCGAAAATCGTTGAATCTGCAAAGTTAAACATTGATCCACAAAGGTTAGAAGATCAAAGGTTCAGATCTAATCCGCATCTAGATCAACGGTTCATAGAAGTTATCGAAGTTTGATTTCCGCATCAAATGAGATCCAAGATCAAGATTTAAGCCGCAAGGATAAACGGTGCGGGAGGCAGATGCAGAATGCGGAAGTGAAAGAGGTCACAAATTAAGTTAACAAAGCTTCAAGTTCCCGCAATCTGATTTCTGCATCAAATCAATCGACGGTCGAGATTTGATCCTCAAAGCATATCGGTGACTGATGTTAGTCGCAAAGTTTCATTAGGAATCCATACAAGAATTCAAATCAACGGTCAGGAATAAATCCGTAAAAGAGATTGAAGGTTAAGAGAAGCAGAAGGAGAAAGTCGAAAAGTTTAAGTGTTTGTTTTATGAAGTTTCCGACTTCCGAGTTCCATGGCGGAAGGCAAAAAGTAGAAAGTTCAAGGGATCATTTAATAAAGTTTCCAACTTTTGAGTTCTGCAATAGAAGGCGGAAAGCAGAAAGTTCAAGTGATCATTTTATGAATTTTTCGGCTTTCGAGTTCCGCAGTGGAAGGCGGAAACTTAAAATGTCTAAGTGATTGTTTGATGAAGTTTCTGACTTGCGAGGTCTAGAATGGAAGGAGGAAAGCAGAAAATCCAAGTTATAGTTCGATGAAGTTTTCGACTTTCGAGGTCCATAGCGGAAGTCAAAAAGCAGAAGGTGGAAGGTGGAAAGCGAAAAGTTCAAGAGATTGTTCCATGAAGTTTATGACTTTTGAGGTCCTCAGCAGGAGGCAGAAAGTGGAAGACGAAAGGCAAAAGGTGGAAAGACAAAAGATCAAGTGATCATTCCATGTAGTTTTCGACTTCTGAGGTTTGTAGCGGGAGGCAGAAAGAGGAAGACGGAAGGGAGGAAAGCGGAAGGCGGAAAGCAGAAAGTCTAAAAGATTGTTTCATTCATTTTTCGATTATCGAGGTTCGCAATAGAAGTCGGAAAGCAGAAGGTGGAAGGAGGAAATCCAAAAGATAGAGTGACCGTTCCATGAAGTTTCGACTTCCGAGGTCCGCAGCAGAGGTAGAAAGTGGAAGACGGAAGTGCGTAAAGCTCATTTTCGTGCGAAAATGTCTATTGTGGTTGCAGAATGGATCTATCAATGACAGAACGACTATTACAGGGGTCCTTACACCCAAGGATGATTATACAAGGATGAATTTAACCATTTAATATGGCCAAGATGTATTTTTATTTGTTTTCTTTCATAACAGTTGGGTATTTCATTAATGTGTCTACAGATATATGGATATAAAGAAAAGATATTTATATTTGATTTTTGAGGTATGTTACAAGAAATCATAAAAAGCTGTTATAGATTATAGTTTATTTTCTACAATGAGATTTATAAACTTTTTTTTATGGTACATTTATGAAATGGAGTTTTTACTTTACCAAACACAAGTTCCTTAAAAAAAAATTTCAAGAAGATGTACAAATCTACTTGAAAATAGCTAAGAGACATTATTGTCAACACAAATTCTTAGAAGAAAAAGGTGACTAAAATTAGCATTTACTTTTTACCTGTGCTTCAACATACCTATGAACATACTTTTGTTGATATGCTCAAGACCAACTAC
Organism: Pseudotsuga menziesii; assembly: GCA_001517045.1. Classification (NCBI taxonomy): domain Eukaryota; kingdom Viridiplantae; phylum Streptophyta; class Pinopsida; order Pinales; family Pinaceae; genus Pseudotsuga; species Pseudotsuga menziesii. The sequence goes on from LPNX010530857.1 coordinate 7,009, forward strand.
ATTGGGGGTAGCAAGAGAGTGGTTGTGTGTGTGTATGAGAGAGAGAGTGGAGGGATTGACAAAGAATGAGGGAGGGTGGAAGAGAGAGAGATAGTGAGAAATAATTTTGTGTGTGTACATGTGTGTGTGTGTGTGTGAGAGAGAGAGAGAGAGAGCGAGAGGGCCGGGGGGGAGGGGGGAGATAGATATTGGGTGCGAGAGTGATTGATAGAGAGATGGATAGAGATAAACGGATAGAGAGAGAGGGTGGGTGATAGTGGAGGAGAGAGATAGTGAGATAGAGTGATTGAAAGAGAGAGATTGAGGGATATACAAATATATAGAGGGAGGAAAGAAGATAGATGGTTAAGTAATGAGGGTGGAAAAAGGAATGAGAGAAATAGTGAAAGAAGGGGAGCGGGTAGCAAGGAAGTGGTTGTGGGAGAGAGTCACTGATTGAGAGAGAGGGAAAGGGGGAAGGAGACAGATGGATTAACGTGGAGGGTGGGAAAATGAGAGAGAGAGAGAGAGAGAGAGAGGTAGTTAAAGAACATGAGGGGATAGATAGGGAGTGGTTGAGAGAGAGAGAGAGAGGTTGAGAAAGAATGAGGGAGAGGCAAGAGAGAAAGATAGTGAGGTAGTGAGAGAGAGAGTTATTGAGAGATACATATAGAGGGTGTGAGAGAGAGAGAGAGGGATTGACAAAGAATGAGGGAGAGAGAAGAGAGAAAGATATCGAGGTAGTGAGAGAGAGAGTTATTGAAAGATAGATACAGAGGGTGATAGAGAGAGAGAGAGGGAGGGAGAGAGAGAGAGAGTTATTTAGAGAGGGAGAGAGAGGGAGGGGAGTCCGATATTAGAAGAGAGAGTGATTCATAAAGAGAGAGAGAGAGAGAGAGAGAGAGAGAGATAGACGGGGAGATATATAGTTAAAGAGAGTGTGATCGAGAAAGAGAGAAAGATATAGTAGGAGGGAAGGACAAATGGTTAAGCAATGAGGGTGGAAAAAAGAGAGAGAAATAGTCAAATAAGGGGAGGGGTTATAAAGGGAGTGGTTGTGGGAGAGAGAGAGATAGGGAGGGAGGGAAGGAGATGGATGTATAAGAAGGGAGGGTGGGAAGAGGTAGTGAAAGAAGGGGAGGGTGTAGCAAGGGAGTTGTTGTGGGAGACAATGATTGAGAGAGAGAGGAAGGCATTAAAAAAGAATGAGGGACTTGGGGGAAGGGAGAGAGAGAGAGAGAGAGAGAGAGTGATAGAGGAGAGAGAGAGTGATTGAGAGGGGGGGGGGATAACCAGAGAGAGATTGATTGAGAGAGAGAGATAGGGAGAGAGAGAGGGAGGGAAGGAGATGGATGGATAAGTAGGGAAGGTGGGGAAAAAAGTGAGAGAGGTGATGAAAGAAGGGGAGTGCGTAGCAAGGGAGAGATAGAGAGGGATTGGAAAAGAGAGAGAGAGAGAGAGAGGGAGAGAGTAAGAGAGAGAGTGAGTGATTAAGAGATAGTGAGAGAGAGAGAGGGATGGAGGGAAAGAGACATATGGATAAGTAGGGAGGGTGGGAAAAGGGGCGAGAGAGGTAGTGAAAGAAGGGGAGGGGGTCGCAAGTGGGTGGTTTTTTTGGGGAGAGAGAGAGAGAGAGAGAGAGAGAGAGAGAGAGAGAATTATTGAGATACAAATAGAGAGATTGATATAGGGGGAGTGAGATAGAGAAAGATATGGAGGAAGGGAAGGAGATAGATGGTTAAACAATGAGAGTGGGAAAAAGAGCAAGAGAAACAATGAAAGAAGGGGGGTGGGTAGCAAGAGAGTGATTGTGGGAGAGAATGACTGATTGAAGTAGAGAGAGAAAGAGAGTAGAAGGGATTGAAAAAGAATGAGGGGGCTGGGGGAGAGAGAGATAGTCAGATACAAATTGAGTGATTGAGAGACAAAGAGAGAGTGATAGAGGGGAAGTTAAATAGTGTGAGAGAGAGAGAGAGAGAGAGAATTCGTAAGAGAGAAGCACAGTAAGAGAGGAGAGAGAAAGGGATGGAGAGGGAGAAAAGTATGGAGGGATATATGAGGGAGATTGAGAGGGATAACAAGAGAGGCACGGAGGGTGGGGAATTATGATTAGTTCCCTACCATGCATTGATATTCACCCCTTCATACATTTGCCTAGGGTAAATAAATGGGAAAATAAATATATTAATACTTGTTAAGAAAGAGATCGATATGTACACGCCATCAAATCACCAAACCGAACCCTATATACATTACTTAGAATATATATAGCGATTTTATTAAATAATGTTTCATACTTATTACTCTCAACCTATCAAAAATATACGTAGATTTAAGATATCGTTAATCCATGTGTTAGTGCATGTGCGTTTTATATGCGTAGAAAATGTACATGTGATATATAACACATGCATTGTAGTGCATATGCATTTTGTATGCTTTATAGAATGCATATGCAATATAACATATTCACATTAAATCACATATGTGTTTCTTAACGCATAAATCCATGTGTTAGTGCATGTGTGTTTTATATATGCGTAGAAAATGTACATGTGATATAACACATGCATTGTAGTGCATGTGCATTTTGTATGCTTTATAGAATGCATATGCAATATAACATATTCACATTAAATCACATATGTGTTTCTTGATGCATATGTGTTATTTTAAATTTTAAATTTAGGTGAGAGTGATTGGTTCACACTAATGAACCTATTGGATGGGAAAAAAAACAAGGATATCAACTTTACTTCACAACTCTCTCCAATTGCTTGATTTCAATAACGCTTTTGACTATATGTAACAACACAATAAATTTTTATATAATTACATAGATTTGTAGAGTATACTTTACAAACTCTCTATTTATAATTGTTTTATATAAATGTTTTCTTTTTCATTTCTTATTAAATTTTGAAGTGATAGATGTCATGATTCCAAAATGAACACTCTGTTGTTTCTGTTATAAATTTTGAGTGTTGCCACTATTTTCCAAACAAATTATATGGTGCACTAGAAGAAAGAGAGCTCTATACAATTGTATAAAAAGAATTCAAAATTTCATTAAGTTATGCCCCTAAAGTGCTGTAGGCACACATAATGTTCTTTTTTCATGGTTGTGTGACTTCAAACAATCATAGAATTTTGGAAAAATAGGGTTGCACTAGTACAAGATGTCGTCTACAAATGTACAAAATTCTATGAAAAAATACTATCATTTAGTTCATATAGTTTATCAAATTTATGTTGCACACTCAAGTGTTTTTAAAGGAGCTCATGATTGTGCATCATCTTAAAATTCTATTCTATCTTGCCAACAAGAAGTTCCTTGTAATTATGGACGCTTAAGTGTGCTCCTTTATATACCTAATACAATATATTGTTATTGTCACTTTAGTTCCCCTAGATATTGTTACATTTGCAAACTAGGAGGAAAGTAAGGACACTTTTTATGTAAATAAGAAGAAATGATATGTCTTGAGATCATGTGGTTGAGTTAATTACATTTATTATTTTAGATGATCGTTTTACTAGTTTTATTTATTATGTATATGTGACTAGTAAAATTATGCCCAACATTAAATATGCAATATGTACTTTGATTTAGCCAATGTTGATAGATGTATAAAATATGGGGTTTTCTATATAAATAAATGCCAATTGAATAAGCTAGAAGTTTGCTTTTGTTGAATATTGTTGCCATGGGCTAAGGGAATTCAAATCACCCGTGTTTTATGGCAAAAATGATATTGATTCGTATAGGAACTATGATATAACTCATAGTTACATGTCATTGTTGGGAACTTTTCCCATGAAACTTTTCTTTGGAAGTTTTAACCCATTTTATGACAACCTAGATCATTAAATCACAAAAAAAATGTATGAAAAAAATGGAACTATACCTAATTCAGAATTCACCCTTGCTAGAAATAGAACAATTGAAACATCTCATATCATGTTTTGATATTGATGATGATGACGACGATTAACATCCACTAAGATCAACTTTGGTCTATTGGACCTTAAGAAGGATAATACTTGGTTTACGTTAAAATCTTGTTCCTATGCTCAAAAAGCTTTCCAAGTTCACTATAGTTTTGGCATGTTAGTAGGTTATAAGGTTTTTATTGTAACAAATACTATGAAACTCATATATAATGTAAGTGTAAGCAAGACGCTCTAAGAAAAAGTAATTTTTATCCTCAATACTCATAAACTCATACAAATAACAACCCTCACATAAATGACAAACCCATATGTGTAAGGATTATGTATATTTTTTTGAGGATGATAATTTGATATTGTCTTTTTCTCAACATTCATTTTTGCAATAGCAAAAAGTGAATGGAAAATTGAAAATAAATCTACCCATATTTAAGGATATACATTTTTTAATTAATCATTTTGAACACTTTACTCAATTTTCATGATAAATGTGTCAAATGTCTAAGCATAGACATGATGAAAATGGCTTACCATACTTAAGATCAAAATAGCTTATCATAAGCAATTTGACAATCAGAATCCATCCCTAACCAAAACATGTTACATTTTCACAAGCGTGGAAGGTGAACTCATGAATATATACTTGTGATGACATATGCACTTAACACGATGTGTAGTTAGTCATGAAGTTTATTATTTTTTAAACAAATGATGGCCTTTCCATCGACTTAAAAGCAAAGGAAACTATTCTATATTGGAATTTCGATGATAGGAAGAGAAAGTAGACTTGAAAATTAGTTACGCTTACTTTAAAAAAAAATAGACATGAGATTTACGTGGATGTGTCTGCGTATTATTTTATAAAAGATAAAGACATGAGATTTACATGGAGGTTTCCTTTTAGAAACGACAATTATTATTGCTGGTGGTAGTTGGATCCACCCTTCCTCATCTAACTCACTAGTAACTACGAAAGTTCGGTACCTGCTCATCCTACAGATGCGATTTTCCTTTTATTTTCTAAATTTTGTCTGTAATTTACCTCCACTCGCGACTATGGGTTGCCTTTATAATGAAAGAATGAATCGCAATCGGCAACCAATTCCAAGTGGTTCCGCTTCGCTTCAACCCGGAGCGTCCAGTGTCATTTCAGAATCTGCGCAGACCCTCCTTCTTTAATGCCTTAGAAAGAATTACGCTGCCATGGCCTCTACAATAAAGATCGTCCATGGCGGAAGAGTTTGTCATATTATTAGCCGTGGGCAGTGGAAACCGAAGCAGCTTGAAGGTTTTCTGATTAATGGCGAGTACTTACACTATCATTTTCTCATCAATTTTATCTCAAATTTTCTTCCACCGGCGACTATGGATGGCAATTGGCAACGAACTAGTCCGAGCGGTTCACCTTAGATTCAAGCAGGAGCGGCCAGTGTTATCTTAGAATCTGCGCAGACCGTCCCTCTGTAATGTCTTGGTAAGAATTACGCTGCCATGGTGCTCGTCCATGGCGGAAGAGATTATCATATTATGAGCAGTAGGTAGTGACATCTGAAACTTGAAGTTTTTCTGTTTAATGCCGATAATTTCTAGGGCATGAGCCTAAGAATGTCTTATGGATCACCTGATCCAATTGTTAGTGGGTATATGGCCATTATTGATCACTTAGTACTAAATTACTACTACATCAGTATATATATCGTCATTACTTTCATATTACACTGAGTGGTTTTATTTATTGATGTAAAGTTAAGTTATTTAAATTTATTTTATTTGACGTAGTTTTGGTGGTTGAGAGATTTGGTTATGGCACTACCTTGGTTTTAATTTGGTTAGAGACATTTACTTCTTAAGAACTTTGTATGTGATGAAACCAAATAAAAGTAACCATGATGTAAAATTGAACTTTCATAATGAATCACTTTATAATATATATTATCATTTAAAAAAATTATTATTATATATAAAATAATAAATACATTTATCCATACCTTTCTATATAAATGACTTTATATAACCTTTTTGAAATATTAATTTTATAATTATGAAAAACAAATTTTAACAAACTTACATTTTAGTTTATATATTCAATTTACACTGAATATTTATATATTTATGAGAATATATTAATATGTTAAGCATGATTCCATTTCTTTCTAACCATTTGCACAATGAAGACGTTTATGCTTATTCCTTATTCATTCATGAAATACAAACACAAGTGTTTTTTTTTTGGTTTTATACATTATAAATTTTGTAAATTTATAATAAATTTATATTTTAGTTTATGATGATGCTAGGGTTTATCTCATTTTAAGAGAAAAGATAAGATAGAGATGATATGATTTACTTTAAAATATTATTCATATGCTCTAAAAGCTTAAAGAGATGAGTTCCTAGCTTGTTATTGTTTTGGGGAGCTAGAAGGTTAGCAACACTCATAGATTCCCATAGATGTCAAATCTTTTTAGACTAAGGAGTTTTAGGGGTTGTCCAATGCCTAGGTGTTCACTATGAAGGTCAAGGGAGTTTGTTTTAATCTTGGTAATATTAATTTTTTTCTTTGAGTTAGCGAAGTAGAAAGGTAATTTTGATCCTCAAGATTAGGGTTAATGATCTCTTTATAATATCATAATTTTCTTTTAACTTTTAAATCTTCCTTGCACCACATTTTCTCTTTGAATGTAGAAGAAACAATGTTTGTAATGTTACTGATATTTTGCAAAGTGGTAGTTTCATCAATCCTCCAATAATTTAATCAAGTTGTAAAACATCTTTAAGCGAACCCTGCTTCATGCCAAGGTGATTTTAGCTAGAGTTAAGAGCAACTTGCCGATGTTTTGACCAAAACTGGAGAAGCTTGAACTTTAAAACTTTTATCAATCAATTTCAGCACATATGTATCTCATGAATCAACCACATATAAATATATCAACCACATGTCAATATCATAAATATATCGGCCACGTAAATATATCAGCTACATGTAAATCTCACAAATATATGAGCCACATAAATCATCTTCATAAATCAACCATATAAATCAGCTCCATAAATAATCCATATAAATCAATCAATTATGAGAGAGAACATTTACACTGGAAAACCCTCCAAATAGAGATGATGCAAAACCCAACAATTCTTTGAGTATGATAGATAGATTTGCAGAGAATGGTTTACAACACATAAGTAGATTTCCCAATAAGAGATATCACCAAAGCAGTAGAGAAGAGAGATCCAATGTAACCCTACAAAAATAATTGTATGCAGCTATATTGAACTTGTCATATGCCTAGAATATTAATAACAAGCCAAAACACCTAGCATGCATAAGGTAGCACATAGGAGGCCTAGTAAGCACATTGAGAACACCGCATGTCACATTCACAATGAAGAGCTAACTATACCTCCCTCCATGCAAACATTAGTGCCCTTCCTTTCCTTAATTAGATTTAATTGAATCTCACTCACTTGAGCTGAAAGTAAACTAACTTGAACTGAATGTTAACTTGCTTGAATTAAACGTTAATTGACTTAACTAAACGAGAATTGAATGAGAATTGAACTCAATCTTCAACTCACTTTTGATCACTTAATTAACAGGATAACTTAAGTCTCATCAATGCTCCACTCTTAGTGTCATCCATGCATACTTTTTATTATTAACTTTTGCATGGATCTCTTTAGTTAACTAATGGATGTTAATTAATGAATATTGAGCTCTTCTTTACTCAAGTGATAACATTAATTAATAGTTCAAGTGATGCTTTGAATAAGGCACGAATTGAGGTATTCATATTTAACTGTCCAGCTTTATAACTTGAATTCACTCAAAAATTTACATGGGCAATTCTCTTTCTCTTCCTCTATTCTTTATCTCATTATCATTAATTAATTAATGCATACTCCATATGTGTATTAAAATTATTTATCGATCTTACCATATCATACTCAAAATAATTACTCGATACTGATGATCATATATACCACCCCAGGCCATATAGTCATATGCTAAATTAATTCACTCTAGGAGAAGCTAAGCCCTAAAGGAGACTTATAGCACTAAATGACCATGACTAGCAATATATTACATAGTATAACCACATGAATTGATACAACACTGTAATTCCATCTCCATAATTGGACATCCATTCTCACAGGGTATCATTTATGAGAATCATTGACTTGATATAACACAAGTCTAGAACTGATACAACACAAGTCCATAGTATTGATACAACATGAGACTCGAATCTTGATACAACACAAGATCATCATACATGCATCCCACTTCAATGCATGAGAACATAGATATGAATTGATACAACACAATGTCTTGACTTGATACTGCACAAGTCCCTAACTTGATACAACATATGTCTCAGAGAATGACTCCTAATGTTGTACAAACAACACAATTTTAGGAAGTTGGGCATCTCCTATATTGTTTAATGTGTACTTGTACATTAGATATCTAATCATAGCTATGCTTTCAATTGGAGAGGGCCCTGCTTCTAAGAGCATAATAGGATAGGCAAGGTAATCTCAATTTTAAAATTATAAGTAATAAAACAATTTTGGATTTACTCATTTCTTCTCAAAGATTGTTTGGAAATGTTGCATCACCAATATTTATAGCCATATAATATAACACGAGTGATGAGCATTTTAAAGAGGTATTTATTTTTGTCCCACATGACAACGTTTGTCGATTGACAATTCTTTTCAGGACCACAGTAGGATTTCCACCCTGCATGTATCCTCTTCTCAATGCTATAGTTCTAGTTGATCTTGTGATGGATATCAATTCCTAGATATTTATAAGAAGTTACTCCAAGATTTTATTGTCATAAAAAATTGTCATAATTACCTTTATTGGATTTGATAATAATGACTTTTGTTTTGTCTACCTATTAATGGTCATGCCCATATTGGTGCAAAAATACTTGAGAATTTGTAATTGCTTCTCAAGATCATATGGGATCCTTTCCATATGAATGATATCATTAGCATAGAGAAGAATCATGATGACTATTCCTGCTAAGGTCATGCCAGCATAGCCTACTTCTTCTAAACAATATCCAAGATTATTGATGTAAATGCCAAAAAGGGTAGGTGATAAGGGATACCCTTGCTTAACTCCAACATTACAAATAATATCATGTGATCATCATCAGTGTTATTGAATTTGGAAATGGCGTTCTCATATAAGATTATAGTTGCAACCCTCAGGTTGAAATGAGCATTTAAACCATTTAATTTATTCCATAGGTTCTTTCTAGGCATTGTATCGATTTTTTTTAAAGTCCATGAAACAACACAAAATATTGGATTTATTATTATAAGACTCCTCCATAATGATCCTAAGCGTAGAGAGGTGATCTTTGGCTGAGTGAATTCTTATGAAGGTTGCTTGGCTTTTATCCCATTTTCCTTCATTTTCTAGCCAGGTGCCAATATTCTTTTCAAGGATAATACAATAAAGGTTGGCTAAAAGAGGGCTAATCATAATGGTTTGATAATTAGAGGGATTATATTTCTCTCGACTTTTAAAAATAGGAAATATAAGTCTTTGAGTCCAAGGCTTAGGGAAGAAGTTTTTCACTGCTAGACTAAAGAAATTGTGAATATAGGGGATGAGGATGGGCCCTCTTATTTTTAAGATTTCTACTTGATACATGTTAATTTCTTTAGCTTTTCCATTAGCTAGGTGTTTAATCCCAAATTCAATTTATTATAAAGGAAATACTTGCTTAGATTTCATGAGGGTTTGAATATTATCAACAACGTCGATGGATTCATAAAGTTTTTCAAGGTACGAGTTCAAATCCTCCAAAGAGATCTTATTGTTTTCTTTAGTTTTACAAGTTAGAATTTTCCTATAGAACTCCTTAGGGTTCTTCTTAGACAAGTGTAAAAGTTTTTCTTGTCTTTTATTTATATAGTATGTCTTTTTTCTTTTAATTATAGATTTGTACTTATTTAACTTGTCAAATTTTAGACACTCATCGATACATTGCTTAATTTCTCAATGCGCATGTTTATATCTGTTATAATACCAAGGGTGGGTTCGTGTGTTATTTTTTTTTCTAGAAATTTCACATGAGAACTTGTTCATGGTAGAGTAGAGGGAAGTAGTCATATAGAGATCTTCTATAATGGACTTATAAAAAACCGTGGGAACAAATTCTTCATTAAATCATTTAGAAAGACATATGTATTATTTCTATCAAAGATCAAGTGCATTTGGATTTGAAAATTTTCATATATGGGCTCATTATGCATGGCAAGGCTGAGGGTTATAGTTAAATAACTTCTATATGAATTAGGCTTGTGCCTGTTTAAGACATCAAAATTTATTATTTCTTTGTACAGAGGGATATAACAAATGACATAATAAACTACACTGCTTCCAAGACGATGAATGCAAGTAATCCTACTTGAATTTGGCCATTTCTTTAGGCCATTACAAATTATGAGATCTTGAGCAATATAGAGATGGACTAAATATAAGACGAACATATTTTCAGCTAGATCTTAAGAGCTTATGTTATACCTTCTAGATGAAATAATGTCTTTGTAGAACAAGAGAGGATTATAGTTGGAGTAGTTTCTTAGAAGAGTAGCTTGGTTGCTTGAGGCTCAAGCATTGACGTATCCCATTAACATAAAATTTCCAACATTTATGAGGCTAGAAATATTGTCCTCTAACCCATTATAGCGAATTTTTTTATCTAAATTGCAATTCTTATAAAAGTTAGAATTAATAAGAGTGAAATAGTGGAACTCTATATAGTTTTTGCTATCATTAATGTCTGTGATTTCCAACAAAATATATTGATTGGAAGGGTATTTATTATAAATTCTAACATTGGGAGAAATGTTGTTTCTAATATAGTAGGCTATACCTCCAATTGCTCTATGAGAGGATCACTTGTTCCATGTTGAATATGGGACAAAACCATCTATGTTAGGGACCTTAGATTCTTCATTCTCCCAAGTTTCAATGAGCAATATAATAGCAATGTATCCTAGAATCCAACTTAACTAGGGGCCTTTATTCCGCAAGTGCAACACCCCCATAATTAATTATTATTTATTAATTCTACTGAAAATACTTTATCATTATTATTATTATTTATTAATATATTATTTTTCACAAAAAAGTAGATAAGAAAACATTTTGTAATAAAAACAATTTTATTAAATAAAATATGCTGAAGGGGGACAAGAGTGGATATAGCTATTGAAGAGTGTTTGTTGACCTACAAAAGGAAAAATACAAGTGGCAAATACCACTGAGTGAGAACTCAGGATGCAAGAGGCATCATCCCCTAAAATTAGGATACCACTCCTAGTTGAGTGCTAAAGAGTAGGAGGCTCATAAATGACCAAGCCTAGGAAGAATATTATAAATTAGTATGCCCATGAGTAGAAGATGGCTAGCATTGGACGGGGATAAAATATCCGTCTAATGCAAATGATGGCGCATTGAGAATTTTTTCTTGTGGTTCAGCAAAAAGGCTCGATGGTTCTGGAGCAAGTGAGTTGGCTGCTATGGGATATTGGTTTGGAGGAATGAAATTTACACTCTTGTTTTCTTAAAGCCTTGGTGCCAGGTTTCTACTTTACATTTTAAATGCTATAGATTATAGTTTTTCTAGATTTGAAGTAGATAAATGTAATGATTTCGAACTATTCTAATACTTTATTTGGGTATTCTGTTTAAATGGAGTAAATTCAATTAGTAACTGTAAATTCTTATTTCATTTCACTTCTGCATTTGAATTTTGATTCAGCTAATATATTTCCAATAAATTATAATTTCCGACTATATGTAAAGGTTTGTAGTTTTTCCTAGGTTACCAATAAAATCCAAATAATTAGCATCTATTTGATTCTTATTAGAAGTTATCAATATACAATCTTAATGTATCCATAGTCTCATATATTCTCTACATCTCCGTTTAAAGATAAATTATCAAACTAACTTGTAATGTCTGGAAATCATTTAGATTTACATCCTACTATGCAAACGTATGCTTCTAAGTTATGTATAGCTAAGAATTTCTAAGATAACTTAATTAATGTTGGTATAGATGTAAATCTATTAGCGTGGATCGAAACACCCTTTTGAAATGATATTCCTAATATTATAAACTAGAAAAATAAATAAGTTAAGCAATCTAATAAAATATGTTACAAACAAAACGACTTAGGGATCGAAAATCCTTAATCAAGTATTATATTAATAATTCCTAACATATGTGACATTGAATAGGTTAATCCTCAATCTTCTTATAATTGCAGTACCAGTCACGAGATCCAATCCCTTAAGGTTACATTATTAAACAATGGCCTGGAAACCATTAAATTTTCACTTAACAGGTAAAATAAAACAATGAACACACATTTTTTCCACAAAACACATGATCGGATCTTAAAATAAAAACTACTTTACTTGTTTTAAAAATCACATCTTCCTTACTACAAGAGGATCTGCATTTTGGGTAAAATCCCTAATGTGACTTCCTAGTCGAATTATAATATTTTATGCTAATAAATTATACAGTAGTAGTAAAGTCTCACACAAAGGATCCATACTCATGGAAGTCATGGGATCGAGTCCCATACTTTGCTTTGAAAAATCATATAATACATTTTCAAACTAAGATTTTAACAAACATAAGGATTCGTGGGTCAAGATCTACGCACACCCAGATCGACAAACTGAGTCTTATGCAAGACATATTTAAATATTACAACAATGAACTGAATTTCTTTTATAATCCCACAGTAAAAGCAATGCATGACAACCCAATAGTATTTTATTACATAGGCAAAGCCTTGGGCTCTCCAAAACTGGAAATTCATACCTACAAAAGTAATGGGATCGAATCCAATACAGTAATTTTAAAAGTACTTAAATACATTATAAACCAAACAGTTGGATTTTAGAACAAAGTAGTAAGAAAAAATGTATTTCTTTACATGGCCATAAGACCATCCACGATGGAGGTCGAGGGGTTTATGATAAACCCCATACCGATTTTGAAATCAAGTTAGATGGCCATAAGACCATATGCTTAATGGCTACCATCGCTACTCAGGACATTTAACTCAGACCATTAAACTATATAAAGAGAAAAACTATAGAACAAAAGTAATAACAGGTTTAAAAACCATCAAAATTTATAGGCAGTGAAACCATCAAGATGCTAGCCTAAATCAACTTAATACATGAGAGAAAACCCTCAAGCTCTGCCACAACGAAAGATATAACAAAAACCATTTAGCGCAGAGAACAAGAAACTTAGCTTGAGTTGTAGTCCTGGTGGAAGCCTTGCGACCTTGCCATTGGGTCTTGCAACCACCGAAACAAAATTTCTTTTCAAACCCGATCAACTCACCTTATCATCACCGTCCAAGTGTAGGTAAGATTGAAGGTCTTAATGCCTCATGGGCCTGGTTGCGCTGCCAAATCATAGCCAGGCCACATTTCTTATTATAAACCAAAAATTTCCATTAATTATGCATGAACAAATCCATGTCAACCTTAATTACAAATCAATCCTTGGTTATGGCATAAATTGCCATAGTACGTTTGTAACATATCAACATCATTGCCAACGAAACTTTAGAAACTTGGGTCAACATTGGTGCACAATTAACATAACACTTTAAACTTTATACAATCATTCACATATGGGTTGGACTAATGCCATCGTGATCATGGATAAGTCACTCCATTTCCCTAAGGTTTGGGAAGTGATGTTTTATAAAGTTAGGGTTTAAGAATAACCATAGAAGCTTATCTTATGCATAACCAAGTGTTTCAGCATGCAGTTAATAGGAGTGTTAAACCATAGACACCCATAAAACCTGCACAATACTAAGTATTCCACAAAGGTATAGGGCCTCTCTTAAGTGAAGTAAACCAGATTGTGTTTCCTTGGTCAAATAACTGCATTTTTATTCCAACGCAATAATTATACACATGGAAACATGCTTGTACAAAACCTTAGTCTCATACTTAGGGGTGGGTCGAATAGCTGTTATAAGGCTAATCCTTATAAACAACACTTTAAATGTTAAACCACAAGCTGGGTCAAGACAAGTATAGTCTCCCATGCCTTAGGCTATGACCAGTCTAGCCTAAAGACCAAAAAATTAATTTAAGCAGAGATAAATAATAGTACATCACTAGAGGGAAGGTGGCTAAAAGTTCCAAAGGAATTAACCACCTTTTCCATCAATGTTCCTTCCATAAACAACATGCTATTAAATTTTAGATGGAGCAGTAAAACAATATGGAATGCTGCTAAGGAAAAGATAGAAAATAACACATACAAATTTATTTTTTGATGTACAATTTTTGGGTGTGTTACATAATGGTATCAGAGCATGATTTCAACATTAGGCATGGATAGGATCAACACAAAAATGCTATAGAAAACAACAAACGAACTCTTGTTTATTTTTTTGAAAATTCTCTTACACATAGCAAAGAGAAGTACAAATATATTTTTCAGGAAATATGGGAGATGCAGGGATTTCTGTAGAAGAGGAACGTCCCTCGGAAAAACCTTTAAATAATGAAGAAGGTAGCCTAAGGGATGGGGAGTTCTGAGTATATTTAAATGAAATTTAGGACAATAATTTGAATTAAAACGGATTGTTAACGAACTAAGATATGAATTCAAAAAAGTCAAGGAAGATAATGAGAGAATTCCGAAGGCTCAAGAAAAAATGAACACTATCCTTTTTTCAAAAATACATAATGAAGAAAAAAGATAAAAATAAATAATTTGAGCAGGAACTGCCTAAAACTGCAACGTACAAGAAACATAAGGGTAGAAAGTTGGAGTTTTCTAGCCATGACGTTGACACTTCAAGTGAAGAGTCAGTTAAACACCATAGAAAGTCACATGAGTCAAGTGAAAGCAGTGACAAAAATAAAAAAGAAGAAAAAGTACCGACCCTATGAGGAAATATTTAGGGAGTTCAAAAAAATTAAACCACCCATGTTTAATGTGGAAATCGTGAAGGGAGAGGTGGCAGAAGGTTAGCTATATGGCATGAAGAAATACTTCCAAATATATAATTACTTAGATGAGTTGAAGGAAAATATGGCCATCTATAATCTGACCTAAAAGGAAGATATATGGTGGCAATATATAAAGAAATTTAAAGGTATAAAATAAAGGTACATAACCTGGAATATTTGTAAGAAACTATTTAAAAGAAAATATTTATCTGAACATTATGATGAAGAAAGAACTAAGGAGCTTTATGAACTAAAGCTAGGGGCCATGACAATGAAAGAACTATGTAGTAAGTTATTAATATTACTTCGCTATGTCCCCTACATAATTGATGAGAATCCAAAAACACAGCGGTTCCTCAGTTGTTTTCCCCTCATGTTTAAAGAACATATTGAATATGACAATCCAAAGATGTTAGAGGAAGCGATGAGGAAGGAAATCTTCTGCTATGGCTAGAATAAAAATAAAAGAGAAAGTGTGTCTACTTGGAAGAATAAAAGACCCAATAATTATGATCCTAAAAACAAACAAAATAAATTTCATAAGAATTCAGGGAATAACTACAGGGGGTACCAGGGAAATAATTATAAAAATTTTAAACCCCAAAATTCTGCTGTAAAATAACCTTCAAATATTCCTAATAAAAACTATGCACAAAAAGTACCTGTAAAATGTTGGGAGTGTCGAGGACCCCAATACTTTAAAGACTTACTAGTAAGGAAAAAGTATTCTAATGTTCATTCTGTACAATAAACACTCACAGTGGAATATATCGGACGAAGCATGCCCTGAATCTATGCTGCACTGGAAAATCGACAAGCATAACACAAGACCTCTATGGTCGAAATTGAAGGTATGATAAACAATTAACCTATATCTATTTTAATTGATCTAGGTGCCACTCTAAGTTATGTTTCACCTAGAATAGGGGCTGGTGTAATCTAATGCTGATCACTTGTGACGAGTTCATTGCAATGGACTTCCGAAAAAACAAAAATCTGAATGTCAAAAAGCAATATAAGAGCTACCTACACAACTTTTTGGAATATGGTGTAAGAATATGAAACGTGTACAATCGGATTACCTTTCAAAATATATAACTTTTATTTATGGAAAATAAGTATAAATCCCAAAAAATGGCATTCATATAAGGTTGATATGTTATTTTTTCCCAAAAAATAATGAATATGTTTGCGTTGGTCCACTCGTTTGGTATGCAAATGGTGAAATTTTATGAAAAAAAATATATAGAGTTGTAGATAACAGGTGTGTCTAGTGCATCGTTATTTTTCAATATTTATTTATTTTATATATATTTTTTTAAATTAAGGAAGTCAGTGACACCCTAAAATGACAAGGTCGAGTGTTGGTCCATGATATCTTGGTCTTAACATAGTCAATGAACGATATTTTTTTTTAGGATGTAGGTCTTTGTGTCTTCTTGTGTGAGTTCTTTTCTGTTTTCTAAATAGGTGAGCCAATCAAAAGTTATATCCGAAGCAAATAGCGTACCTTTTGTTTTAGATTGACGTTAGTCTATTTAAAATTAAATAAAAAATAGAAAAAGATAATAGATTAAAATAAAAATTACATATAATCAGAATCTAAAGACAAAGGTACACAAGTGTGTGAATTTTCATTAGCAGTGGACAAGAGTGGCATATGCAAAATCATGGATGAAATAGGAGAAGTGGTACAAGACATGTTTTATGTCATAAGATAGTCCAAGCCACTTGGTTTGGAAACCTGTGAGGACCCTGCAACAAATAATTAATCAAAATACACGATATAGCAGCAGAACTCAAAATCACTTTTATATTAATCGCAGGCCACTTCGAGGGGGCAACCTCCTTTGAGCAAGCTCAATACAAAATAACTTCACGGTGCCTTCCTTGGCCTCAACACACACTTATATACTAAAAATAGGCGCCAATACTATGGGTCAAAACCATGGGCCAATATAAACTATGGATCAAAACCATGCGCCAATACTATGGGTCAAAACCATGGGCCAATATAAACTATGGATCAACAAATAATACAGGCGGCTTACAAAGCATATGCGCCCAACAACAATAACACAAACTATGGATCAAAAATTACTATCGGACGACTTACAAAGCATATGCGTCCAACAACAATATACTAACACGATAAAGAGAAGGATTGACATGGGTTCCTAACATCCCCTCCCCCTTAGAAAACGCTTTGTCCTCAAAGCTTTAGATGTGGAAATTGTCACTGAATCTGAAGGAGTGGTTCCCACGTAGCATCCTCAGGCTGCATTCCGTGCCATTGAATTAAGATCTCTGTGATAGAGCGAGAGCGAATCTGACGAGTGTGCTTATTGAGTACAGCCTCCGGCTCCAAAAAGATGGATCCTTCATTATCCAGTTTTGGTAAAATAGTTTGGCCTTTGATGTTGGTGCCAAGAACTTTCTTCAGACAAGAGACATGAAATACTGGATGAATGCAGGAAGAAGGCGGAAGTTCCAATTTATAAGCAACAGACCCAATCTTCTGAAGAATCCTATATGGCCTGTAGAACTTTGGAGCGAGCTTATGACGCCCTTTGAGTTTTAGTGAGGATTGCTTGGAAGGATGGAGATGAAGAAAAACCATATCACCGGCTTCACAAGTGCGCTCAGAACAGTGCTGATCAGCTTGTTGCTTCATGCGATTTCTTACCATGTGAATATTTTCGTGCAAAATGCGAAGAACCTCATCGCGGTTTCGAAGGACCGCGTCAACTGCCTGAACTGGAGAACTGGCAGTGCCTAACCATAAACTGCTTCATATGGAGTCATTTTAGAGGCAGTGTGGTAAGAGGTATTGTACCACCATTCAATGAGAGGGAGCCACTTTGCCCACTGATGTTGTTGCTCAGAGGAGAAGCAACAAAGATAAGTTTCCAAGCATTTATTGATAATTTTAGTCTAACCATCCGTTTGTGGGTGGTAACTTGAACTCATCCGCAGTTTGGTGCGAGTGTGGTGAAAGAGTTCTATCCAAAAATGACTGGTGAAAGTCGCATCACGATCCGAGACAATGGAAGAAGGCATTCCATGAAGACGAAAGATCTGGGCCAGGAAAATTTGAGCAATGGAGGAGGCTGTATAGGGGTGGCTGAGAGCACAAAAATGACTATATTTGGAGAGGTGATCAACCACAACCAAAATCACAGTATTCCCTCTAGATTTAGGGAGCCCTTCAATGAAATCCATAGAAATATCTGTCCATATCCAGGTAGGTATGGGCAAGGGTTCGAGCAATCCCGGAAGGGGTGTTGGAGCAATCCCGGAAGGGTTGTTGTCCAAGCGTTGGATGATTTGAGATAATGAAGAGTCATTGACATAACCCTATTGAACCGATTGCAACCAATTTGGAACAGGCATAGAAATAGCGGAAAGAGAACCTTGGTCATCAAATGTGCGAGAAAGGGCATCTGCCACAATATTGTCCTTACCCTTCTTATAAGTGATCTCATAGTCATAACCCATGAGGTTGCTAACCCATTTCTGTTGTGTTGGGGAGGATACACGCTGTTCTAGGAAATATTTCAGACTCTGGTGATCAGTCTTGATGCAGAAATGATTCTCGAAGAGGTAGGGTCTCCACTTTTGTACTGTATGCAAAATAGCCATCATTTCCTTCTCATATGTAGAGGCAGCTAAATTCTTACCGGAAAGGGCTTTGCTGGTAAATGCAATGGGGTGTTCATCTTGAAGGAGAACAACACCAAGTCCATTGCCGCAAGCATCACTCTCAATAGTGAAGGGCCTGATGTTGGGAGGAATGCTTCCAGGAAGGAGCTGAATACGATGGTCCTCTAGTCGTGAAGGTGGAAGTCCCACTGGTTCAGCAAAAACACCTGTATATCGATCCAGAATTTGTTGGAGATCCAAAGGAGTAGTGGGGGCCACTAATGGTTGCATTTGAATGGAATGGAGCTGAGCGATGACACCATGGGAACTCTTCTTAAGGATTTTTTCCATGCGATGTGAACTGATGATGCTGAGAGACCCTAGTTGTAATCCTTTCAATGTGTGTTTGTGTCCATCGGGGGAGAACTGCATCCAAAGTTTAGAAAAATCCCATAATATGGGGCCAAGTGTGCGCAGCCATTGAGCACCCAAACCCACATCACATCCGCCTAAGGTCAAGGCAAACATGTCAGAGCGGAGGTTATAATCTCCCATAGAGATACGCACATTACGACACTTCCCTTTGCAAGGTAAGGTGCCCCCATTGGCAACCATGACTTCAAATTTGGAGCAAGGATGGATAAAACAATTAGCTTGTTTGGCGATCCGAGGGTCAATGAAATTATGAGTGCTGCCAAAATCAATGAGTATTGTAAGAGGAAGTTTCTTGAAGTAACCGCGTACCCGCATTGTTTGGGGGGCCGTGACTCCAGCTAAAGCATGGAGGGATATCTCGGGCTGGTCGTCCTGAGATGGAGGGTCAGTAGGCGGCTCTTGAATGTCAACCGGAGCATCCAGTGTATCAGGAGCTTCTTCACCAATTTCAGAGGCAGGTGGAGAATCCACATCCAAGAGATAGAGCTTTTGTTGAACACATCGATGTCCTCGATTGAATTTCTCATCACAATTATAACAAAGCTTTTTTTCTCTGCGTGCCTGCATCTCTGTTTCAGACAAATGCTTGATTGGAGGTGAGTGAGGAGCTGGCGGAATGGGAGGTCGTTGAGAACCCATATTTTGGAAGGGAACAAAAGAGGATTTGGAGCGCTGTTGGGCTGCCAGCTTGTCTTCTGCCAACTTAGCCAACCCCAGGGTTTCCATCATTGTGTTGGGACTGAACATTTTGACCTCAGAGCGAATTGCATCTTTAGACCACTGATAAAACAACTCCGGTAGAAGTCATCAGGTAATCCTTCAGTGTGATTAGCTAGTTTCTCAAATTCAGTTTGATACTCTTTCACAGTGCCAATTTGGTGAAGTTTAGTGAGAGCTCCTGTGAAGTCATCAAAAGTACTAGGACCAAATCGTTGCAAAAGGAGCTGGCAAAAATCAGGCCATTTTGGCTCTTCATGAGCCTAGATGTACCAACGATACCATTGAAGAGCTTCCAGTTCCAAATGAAAGGAGGCAAGTGGAACTTTGTTGACATCAAAAGTATTATGAAGACTGAAATACTGTTCTGCACGATAGATCCATCCAGTCGGATCAGTACCATTGAAGCGAGGAAAATCTAGCTTCGGACCGCGAAAATTGTTGGAAGAAGAGAACCCATTGTCTGATGAAGATGCGGACTGTCGTCTGGTGTTCATAGCTAAATGCTCAAGATGGAGACCGAGAAATTTTTCATCCAGTTCCTGGAGTTTGGCTTGGATGGCTGCAAGTGCTTCCTCCAT
>LPNX010530857.1:27498-42498 GCA_001517045.1 Pseudotsuga menziesii
AGTGATCGGAAATAGTGGAATATGCAACGGCACGGAAGTGATCAGCAACAAATGGATCTGCAACGGCGCGGAACTGACCGGCAATAGTTCTGGACAGAGGAAATCTGCGATTGTGCAACTGAAAATAGATATGGACCCCATGTATGTGCAGTTTCCTATCGGTTCAAGGGATTCACTCGGCCACCAATGCTGTCTGACGACTTGCGTATTGGGGCAGTACCCCTTACTCCATGACTCAGGTAAAACTGATAACCGCTTGGCCACAAACGAAAGCTCTTGGTTTACCTCACTGGTGGGAACTAGTCAATCAGGTAGGGGTCGTTGCCCTTTTCGCTGGCAAGTCCTCTCAATGGCCAGCTACTTCGGGGTTCCTGTGGTACTCCTCACAATGAGTTTTAGGGATTATGCCCAAGTACTTCCGACAGTTAAGCGGATAGGGATTATTCCCAGATCCGAACCTGCAACGGAAGCGAAACAAAAATTTGTGCAGAAATTTCACCCAACGAGCCCAAGAAAGTGCTCTGATACCAAATGTGAGGACTCTGCAGCAAATAATTAATCAAAATACACGATATAGCAGCAGAACTCAAAATCACTTTTATATTAATCGCAGGCCACTTCGAGGAGGCAACCTCCTTTGAGCAAGCTCAATACAAAATAACTTCACGGTGCCTTCCTTGACCTCAACACACACTTATATACTAAAAATAGGCGTCAATACTATGGGTCAAAACCATGGGCCAATATAAACTATGGATCAAAACCATGCGCCAATACTATGGGTCAAAACCATGGGCCAATATAAACTATGGATCAACAAATACTACATGCGGCTTACAAAGCATATGCGCCCAACAACAATAACACAAACTATGGATCAACAATTACTATGGGACGACTTACAAAGCATATGTGTCCAACAACAATATACTAACACGGTAAAGAGAAGGATTGACGTGGGTTCCTAACAAAACCCTAACCTAAAACCAAAGCAGCCAAGTCATCCACCACGTAGGATGGAAAAAGATGCTCGCCAAAATTCTAAATTTAAATCATGCATGCACGTAGTTTAAAACATGACCCGCACGCACTAGAAGCACAATCATGCTTCTTAGTGCGTATGTGTTCAACACACGTGCACGCATGTGTTAAGTTAAAACTTTGTTCTGATTTTATTTTCAAGAATTTGCAATGGAATGATGACGATGAGCAATGATTATGATGAGGAGGAGGATGATGACAATGATGATGATGATGATGACGACTATGACTATGATGATGATGATGATGATGATGATGATGATGGTGATGACGATGATGATGAACAATGATGGTGATGATGATGATGAGGATGATGATGATGATGATGATCACAATGACTATGACTATGATGTTGATGATGACGATGATGATGATGATGAACATCACGATGATGATGAATAATGATGATGATGATGATGATGACTATGATGATGATGATGATGATGATGGCGATGACAATGATGATGGTGATGATGATGATGATCATGAATAGTATGACTATGATGATGATTACGACGATGAGGATGATGATGAGTCTCCTCTTAGAGACTGAAACTTGTGCAGGAATCAAACCATGGAATCCACAATTTGAATGATATACGATGGTAGAGGGTTTGTACGGCTCGAAACCAAGGGCCAAATGAAATATATAAATTTAGGAATTAGTAAATCCTCTTACCCATGTTCTTTACTAATCTTTGTCAATTTCGCTCCAAATTTTGCAAATTCAGGGTATTTTAGAAGTTCTTTACGTGACTGATCATTATGGTGGTTTGACTATGTATATCAAGATCACAAGAATCCATTTATTTATGTCTTCTTATTTTCCAGTTGAGACCAATATCGCTCCGTCGCTGGAGAGATCCTTTAGTTGTGATTTAGGAATTAGTAAAGCCTCTTACCAGTGTGTTTTTTTACTAATCTTTGCAAATTTCACTCCAGTTTTGGCAAATTTAGGGTCTTTTAGAAGCTCTTTGCATGAATAATCATTATGGCGGTTTGACTAGGTGTATCAAGACTGCAAGAATCCATTTCTTTCTGTCTTCTAATTTTTTAGTTGAGGCCAATATTGCTCCATCGCCCCAAAGATCCTTTAGCTGCGAGCTCCCATCAAATTTTATTCCTTTTTTCTTCTTCTGGATGTTTATCAATTGATCGGGAAAGGATGTGTTAAATTCAATATATGGTCACATGAGGTTATGAAATTCTTAATGGTTATTATCTAAAATGAATTAGAATGGGGATTTGTCAAACCAAAATTGCAATATATATATAGATATGTAAAATTATATTGATAATATTTTTCAAAGATATTTCATAATACATAAAAATGATAGGTCATTATATTTAATATAGCCTGTAATATTATATAGATAATAAATAATAACAATTTTTAAAGATTTGTATAATAGATATTCTAAGGTTGAGATGATGGAATGAAGGGTAATTACATGGAGTCACTAGTGCATGCAATTAAATAGTATAATGTTATGTTATTTTCAATATGGTATTATGTAATATTATAATATATATTTGTAATAATATAAAAATTATATATTGTAAATCTTTATATATTATAAGTTTTTAATACACATTTTAATGATCAAACAAAATGGATATGGGGATATTGGTCAAGGTAACATGGTGAGGACTTAGTTCATGTGAATTGAGTCTATAATTTTGAGTGTATAGGTTGACACCAATATTGCACTTAGAGAAGAGGCTTGATGCCAGTGAACACATCCACCAACATCTGGAGTTGTAGGAACCTCACTGGATGTCTCTAGTTATGCACATCGTGAATCAGGTGGGTGGTGACGTGAGATGCAAAATTTACCTCACCAATAATGCATAAAGGAGGTTTAACTTGATAGTGATAAGGAGAGGTTATATCTGCATTATACGTATCATGTTTTGCGAGGTGAGGACTGTTAGAGGTCGAGGAATCAAAATATTTACCTGAAACTTTGAGATGGGGTCGGGCATCTACCTTTATTGCATATGTATCTGAGACTGGTTCTGGGTCAGCACCCGAGTTTAATTATAATTGAGTCTTTGATTGGTTAAAATATTGTTCTTGGTGCTTCCACCAGTTCAATTATTATTGGATCAACTGCTTCGTCGTTTAAAGGAGCTGAGCATGGTGAAGCTACCACTAGTACAAAATGAAGAATTAGCTACCACGTTATTAAAAATTCTAGTCACCACAGGTTTTTCAAGTGATTTACTACTAAATATGAGCAATTTTGATTGACCCAACTATAAACAACTAAAATTAACGACTAATTTAGTCACCAGTTATCAAATATGACTAGATAATAAGTGACAGAGTTAAAAATGACTAACATAAACGACTAATTTAGTCATGACATAAAAGAAATGACTAGCTAGAAGAATATGAATTAGTCATTTATGTTAGTCATTTTTTATTGTCACTCCAACAATGGAAAATTACTATTTTGGGACTCTAAAAAGTCGTGTAATGGATAAATGGGGGATTCCAAAATGAAATTGTCTTCCCAAAGGTTGCAATTCATTAAATAACGTAAATTATGACCCCTTTCACAAAAATTTCCTATGCATATGTTTTCATAGAAAACAACTCTATAGTAGATGAACTAGCAAAATGGGTTATTGATTCATAAGAAGATATGTTTGTCTGGATAGAGTCTTAGGAAGATGAGGTATTATAACCCCCTCACAAGCACATTCACATTTAATTTTTTCATGTTTTGTATCTTCAAGGTTGGTATAGTTTTTCAGATGGAGTTCTCCAGAGCTAACAATAAATACCCAATCTATTATAACAGTAATTTATGGTCTACAAGTGAAGCCTTTTGAAACTCCTAAACAATATTAAGTTTAAATATTGCAAAATATACCATTATATATATATATCATGCTATAATTCTTTGAATCTTCAACTTGGTAAAAAAGAATTCACACGTGGTGTATATCTCTCCGGCTTAAACCTTGATTAATTTTGTAACTTTGTTTTTATTTTAGTGTAAGAAGTTAAAAACATGCAAAGTAAGTTTAAAAAAAAACTTATTACATTGGAATATTTTGTCTTATGACAAAGGAATATTTTGTTCTTATATCAATAGAAAATAAATTACTTTACTAAAGTAATATAACAAAAAGGGATGAAATAAGTTATTTCACATTTCTCCTTTATATATAATAATCATTAATTTGAGTAGTAAACTCTCGATCATTGTTTTGCGGGCCAACCAAAATACAAATGAGGTTGTTATTAGCGTTCAAAATTGAACCCTTCCCAACCCTTCCCAGAAGTGTAAAGTTAAAATTGTGCTTCAAAAAAAAATTAAAATCTAAATTTTACCCTTCCAATAAAGAATGGCATAATTTATATCAGCATTTCAAAAGAAGGGCAACATTTGAAATTACACATCCATATAAATTTCTGAAGATGTTGAAATTCCTATGCTATAAATTTCAACTCATCATTCAAAATAATGGAAATATGATAAATAATGATAATCACTCACTCACTCATGTCATGCACTCAATGCTTAGTTGTGCATGATGACCAGTAATCATTGATGACTATGAGGCACTAGCCATCGAGATGACTTTGTCTGTCGAGTCACCTGGGGCTGCAATCTAAAGTGTGAGAATGTGTCAAAAAATATGATTATAATAAAAAAAACAACTACTAGTCTACTACTAGGCCCGAAACGAGCTCAAAACTTTGTTCCTGCTACATATGTGAACCTCGCTACCAATGTCCACTCTTTTTTTGTCAAAATGAAATTCAAAAGGCCGATTTGATGAGACCTCCTCTCCAACACTTCATTTCTTGTATGAATATCATGGACTCACGACAACTATAAACAACACTCGATTTCATGCAAATACAAATAATGGCATGTAGCTAGGATCACAAACTGTGCAGAGGTCGATTTACTCTTTGCTATAGAGATGTGCCATTGAGCCCACAATATGGAGAAACAATGGTGATTAATAAAATTTAAAAAAAAACAATTTTTGGCTCAAGAATAGTCTTCAATTTGATGGGTGGAATGATAGTGATGTAAAATCCCTTCGTCCTTCCAAACATTTGTGGTTTTTCACAACCTTTGTCCTCAGCACCACCAAAATACATATAAAAATTGCTTTTCTTTACATCCTCTTCACTTTAAATCCTCATCTTATAGTCATAAATAAGGATTATTATGCATGAAAGTCCTCACCTTATAATACAAATTGAGTCAAGGCGCAAAGACAACCATAAAATATTAAATGTGTCAAGACACAAAGAGTAAGAGACAACTATAAGTAAGTCTTATATTAAATTTACCATATAACTTATATTAAATTTACTTGGATTGTTATGATCTTCTTATCACTCCTCACCAATGTGATTGCAAGGCATTCTTTGAAGGAGAAGTCCATAATTTAGGTCTTCTTCCTCATTATCATGCCTTTTGGTAAGACAATAAAGAGCGTAGTGGCCTGCATGAGCATGGAAAACGATTTCGACATAGAGGTATATACACATTAATTGTTTTCATTAAACAACTTAAATTCCTACCCGTGATTGTTCATTCACTTAGTCATGGACTGGTACAAAAGACAACAAATTTTAGAGCCCCAAGTCCTTACTTACTCGGACCTATAACTTTCTTAAATCTAGCCATTAATAAGCTTCTTTAGGTAATTTGGTTCAATTTAATAGGCAGATTGTTGAGACTAAGACATGCACTGAGTTGCAAGGATTCAATTGACTTAGGCTTGATTCCATTGCCCCTCCATCCCATACATGTATGCTTTCACGATAAGTGTTGAAAACAAATATTTGATGCCCTAACCCCGGTTATGCTTGCTTTAGTAACTTGCTTGGTATGTAGGAATTTTTTTTAATGTTTTCTGAGTTGTGTATTATTTTTTATCAGGTGTCCAATCCTTACCATCCTTACATCTCTCAATCTTATATTGCACGTGATTGATCCAATATGGTTATGGCATGGCCGGAGTAGTTTTTTTGTATAATGAAGTGTGCTTTAACTTGAAAAAATACAATAGAATAGTTGTTATGTTATTAAACTGTAAAATTAAAGTAAGGAGTACTCAATGTTAAAAATTGTAAGAAATTGAAAGAACAATTTTATTTTTTGCATTTTTTTGTGAAAGGATTTAATTAATTTATACTTGTCCACTAAAGTACAATTATTTACATGTTGAAGTACAATTATTTATATTTCCCTGAAGGGCTCGAGGGATCCAAGAAGAAATGCCCTTCTAATTGAAATTAATACCCACCCTTCAAATTTGATCACTTCCTCGGCACAAAATTGATGTGAGTGTCGAAGTCGATAAAGAAGCATCAGAGTGAATGCAGGAATCGGTAAAAGCATATTTAAAGGTATTGTGGAGGATCGGAATTCTATACGAAGCACCGCAGAGAGGTCGAAGGGAAAAAGCCCTTTTTAAATCCTCTGGATTTGAATTTATGATTCATTCTATTTCCTTGTCATAATCAGTTTTTGTACGGATAGGTAGGAAGGTGAATTTGGACTTGATATAACATCCTTCCAATACAGAAAATTGGCTACAGCCCAAGCGGCGAGCAATGACCTCGATTATGCCTTCGAGTTACAATTGCAGGAGGCCCTCAAGGCATCCATGGGAACAACCCAAGACCTCCACAATGAAGCCGCTAACAACGCCTCCAATGCTAAATGAAATTCTAGCTGTTTTGAGACGGGCGATGGAAACGATGGGGACATGGCAGTGTTATTGAAATTGCAGGCCCTAAAATTCGAGAAATTTCATCAGGAGGTCGTTGACCACAAGAAAAACAAGGAGGAAAGGAGGCGTCTATCTGAAGAAATTTACAGAAAATGCCATGGTGCTAAATTTTCCCATAGCATGCAAATAATCTCAGAGAATGAGTGGGACGCTATGTGGGACAATTATGAGAAACCCTTCGAGGCCGACCGAATTACTAAGGATGGAAAGCGGTTTAAGCTGTATTACAAAGGTCTCATTACTAGTAGAAAATGAGAAATTAATGACTAAAAAAATGACTAAAATCAGGCTATAAACGACTATTTTTGAGTCGGTGACTAACAGTAGCAAATTTCCACTATCTTATAGCTAGTCGTATTTCACTAGTCATTAATAGCTTGACTTAGTATTCATTGATTTAGTCATTAATAGACAATGATTTAGTCATTGATAGTCAATGATTTAGTCATTGATAATTAATGATTTAGTCATTGATTTAGTCATGGCTTTAGTCAATGAGTTAGTCATTGATTTAGTCGCTAATTTAGTCACTGATTTAGTCACTGATTGCAACCATTAATGACCAAATATATGACTAAATAAACTACTAGATGTTAACATATTAATGACTAATCTAAATACGACTAAGATACGGGAAATTAGCTACCAATAGTCGTATATATGTGAATTTATCCATTTTTGTAGTCACAAATTTATGATAGGGCACGGAGGAATCGAACCACCAACCTCCTGCCTATAATTAGGCAAGCGCTCTACCATTGAGCTAGCACCCTTTAAGATGTTGTTATTGCTTGACAATGATGATATTCAAACGAATTTATGATAGATATCAATCTACAAACTACATAATTATTACTATTACAACTTACCAGTAACTAGTATTTATGATAAACTAATCCCTGAGAGCTATGTACAGTTTTCCCTGGGACTAAAGCTAATAAAAATACTACAAATACTCTTACCAAAGAGATTTAGTGATGAGTACCTCTTCCCATTCTTCATCACTATGATCCAATCTAACTATTAAAATTATGCTGAATCAAAAATCATTGTCTTCTGTAAATCGTTGATTCTCCTTTATGGAAAACTAGACCATGATCCAATAAAACCTGCCATTATATCTCTTTCTAAATTAGGCCATAAGAAAAACAAATTACAATTCCAAATGAATCTTATTGCAAGCTCTGGAATATGAAGATATATCCTAGATTTCATTTTTCATTATCAGTGGGAGACACCAGTAAATTTTAGATACATGTTTTATAGGCATCTTAAGACATGTCAAATTCCAAATTCATCGATATAGAGCAACAATATAGGCTTTCTGGTGAAAAATAGGAAACAAATACTCAATCATAATAATGTCTATCAAAGTCAAGGACAAGGTCCATACTATTTAAATATCCAGAGGCTATCCTTGACCACTAACATGATCTTCAGTGAAAAGAGACTAGTAGCCCAGTGATGGAGCATCCATGAAAATATTAAGTATGGGAACACACCAAGAAAGCACAAGAGGAAACTATGACATCAGAAAAAGCACCACAAGAAACAAAGAGAGGAAAGCATGATCAAACAAATCCCATGATAGAAACCGAGCACAACAAGAATTAAAGTGCAGGCATGACAAGAGAAAATCATGGTAGTTCAGGAGCAGAAGTTAAATCTCATGAAGAGGGAAGCAAAGTGAGGATGATAGCATTAGTACAAGAATGATAGAAAATGCACATGAGAAGCATAGCAAGTGTGCATGTCAGTCAGCACACTAAAGGAAGATCAAAGATCACATGAAGGAAGATGAATCATTAGGGGAAAATCTGAATCACTATGTGAAACTGAAGAGACAAAAATACATGATGAATCAATGTGTAGGGAACTGAAGAGTTTGAGGACGTTGGAAAATCGGCTAGTGTAGGGAATAAATAGCATGGCAACCACTAGCATCATATTAGCCAATGATTTAAAAGTTGTTAGTACTAGCAAGTTGACTTTAGAGTTGATTGGAGCATTCAAGCACATACTGTATTCTGTACATGTAATATATTATGATTAATAAAAACTAGACCTATTCCCTTATGACTGTATTTTGGTTTGTATTGATTTAAAATGGATCTATGTGTTGAGTCAGCTTAGCGTACTTCTATTCTAAGCCATAAATTCCAGCATCTTGTGCATAAGCTATGTTTGCGAGAAAGTTAGTTGATTGGAAAAATTACACCCTTGACTATGGCACCTGGATGTTTCATTATAGATAGAAGTGGTAATTCATTTATGACAATTGGATAAACTAATAGAATCATATAAAAATAAATATCAATTTGTTACACTTCCATATTTTATTCATATCTCAAATTGGCAACAACCTGACTAGCTTCGACTTAAGCATCTAAGGTACTAGCTGTAGTAATGTTAAAAAAACAACTATTTAAAACATGTGCATCTAACACAATCTCTTGTTCCATAAAATAGACTGCAACTTAGCCCATGTCATACAATGTATTCTGACAATTGAAACCATTGTGAATGAGAATGAAAAAACTTAAAAAGTATGTATTGTACACAAAGTCACCAGGTTTGGTGAATTTCAAGGTTCAAGTTTGAAATTCATCAAACTTCAAGAAACTACAAATAAACTTGTTGAAGTTCGCTGAAATTTTATGTAAACTTCAAGATGAACTCGAATTTGAATAAATTCATTATTAAATCCTAAGTCTGATATGACTTGTTGCATTCCATTCTTCCTTCAGCCATGTAGCATTCCATTCTCTAAGCTCTCACCTCTCAAAGACCCATTCATTCCTCTAAGAATTCCATTGTTCATCATATAAAAGAAACGCTCCCATCCATTCCTCGCACAAATTTATAGACCCAAAGCTGAATCACACTGCATTCCCTCTCTTCACATACCCAATGTCAAGGCTATAGGCCCATAGGGTTTGACAACACTTGCTAAAAGTATGGACTTTGAAGGGTTTGACAATGGCCTCTAGTATCTACAAGTCACAAGGTTAAAGACTTCAACAGCAGCAGCTTAGGGCTATAGGATACAACCTTAGTCTTAGACCAATGACTAGACCACAAATCATGGTTTTAATTTTAATTTTTTATCAGGGTTTTGTTCAGAGACCAAACCATGGTTTTAGTACTACTCATAACTAGTATCATTTCGTAATAACAACAATCTACAAGGTACATGTTACAACAATGGCCAGAGTAGAGAGAAATTCTACAGGCCACAACCTTCAATAGTGAACAGAGCATAGTCAGCCTTTTGTTACATTTTAATTTTTGTATTGAATTTGTAAACTTGTAATTGTAAAATTTCTATAAATTTTAGTGTAGTGACACACATTATAATGTTACGCTATTGTCTCAAAGTACTAGTCTTAGGCATTTGCAGTTGTTATTGTTTAATTCTAGAATTTCATTATTGCAAATAAAAATAATTAAAAATGCAAAAAGCTTAATCAAATGTTTCCTCAAAAATTAAATGCTAAGGCATAAAAATATGTCAATAATTGATGGCTATAGAGACGTCATAAATTTTAGAGTGTAGCAAACTGGACGACAAAGTCAGGCTAGAGCGGATCCTCACCCCACCCTTAAGAATATAGAAAAATATAGATAATAACAAAAAAATAGTACTTTTAAAGGAATGAAACATAATTAGTTAGAAATATATGCTATAGTACAAACAATTATACACAATTTGAAATTCAAATAGGTGAAACCAAACATCCATGCATCGCCATCTGACATAAATATATGATGTAGTACAAATAATTAGACAATTTGAAATTCAAATAGGTGAACCCAAACATCCATGCATAACCATCTCACATGATATAAACTGTATATAGGATAGAAATTTGAATTTAGTCTTAGAAAGATTAATAAGCAATGTACACACACACTTTTCAAAGATTTTTTAATCAATTTGTCCCCACCATTCACCCCCTTGTAGGGAATGATTTGGAACCCCTAGTAGTAGTTGAGAGGCATGCTTTGGAATTCCCAGTAGTAGTTGAGAGGCATGCTAGCATTCCCCTTTGATAAAAAAACTGGAGATCATTGACAGCCAAACCAGAAAGATGCTAGAAATTATGGGTTGAACTTGACTTAAAATGTTCGAAATCCCTAGAAATCTGTAGGTTTGAGGAACAAGAGGAAACTTGATGTTGTGAAAAATTTGATAAGGATCAACTGAGATTACTATATTGAAATCTACAACAATCAATAGATGTGAAGCTACCTGCAATTTAGACTGCATAATGCTATAAATGTGGGACTATATAGTTAGTAGTAGCACTTCTCAAGTATATGGATGCCACTTTTTGTGATCCAGGGACAAATATAATGATGTTAGTGGAAAAACTGACATATCATCATGATGTTAGTAAATGTATGGAATAGAATGCATGTATGGTTTTCCAGATCATTAAAGATTTGAGTAAAATGTTATGCCAACAAACTAAGATAGGTGGATTGATTGAAAGAACTTTTATAATGAAAATCATACACATTAAAAATAGAAGAATTGCAGACATTGAACTTGCTCAAGGACACTGAGAAACTGTTTCAATTATAATGTTTGTATTGGGAAATGGGGTCCTTGATCGATAAAGGACCTCTTAGCTACTTTCAAATTATACTTTCAATGTGACACTCATTTTACATGCAAAGAGATAAATTATAAATGGAGATAATTTAGATGCAAAGAGATATACAACATATGATGGGTCCATATCAATGCACCAAAAAAATGTTAAGATGTTTTGAAAGTGCTCATTGGCATAAGGCATATCTAAGATAACCACAAATGCTATAAATTTAAAACAAAAACCTCGTAAAACCCTCTAAAACAAACTCTGATCAAGATTCAATTTATACAACATAGATAGAAAATGAGAGCCGACAACTTTCTCATATATGTTTGATAGTCCCCAATGGGCTTAAGCAACAATACACAAACACAAAGAGGTGAGTGCTTTTGAGACAGTACCATCATACCATGTAGTTTCTGTTCTTTT
Organism: Pseudotsuga menziesii; assembly: GCA_001517045.1. Lineage (NCBI taxonomy): Eukaryota > Viridiplantae > Streptophyta > Pinopsida > Pinales > Pinaceae > Pseudotsuga > Pseudotsuga menziesii. The sequence goes on from LPNX010530857.1 coordinate 39,345, forward strand.
TCAGAAAGTTTATGTATGAAATTAAGAAAGACCATTCCACCTGTCTAGTGCCTTCCATATTATTATCCACCTCAAAGAAAATAGAAAGCTTATCTTGTGTATTAGATGTCAAAAATCATTACTCGTAAATGAAATTGTTTTTCTAACAAATGCATAAATTGAGATTGATATTACTAGAGAATATCTCTACAATGCATGTTAAATTTTAAAATGCACCTCAATAAAAACTGTGAAAGCTTTGATCGGTAAGCATAAAAGGAACCGGAACAACTTATAAAATTTAAAGTGTAAAAAGTAAAAACCAACAAGTAGTTAAGAAATCAAGACAAGCTTTGTTGAATGCACAATTATTTAATGCAAGTATTTGCCTCGATGCCTACTTTCTATGTGAAGAATAGCTCTAAAGCTGTTGAAGCCAAAGTTGAATGCATAAGACTGAACAATTTATTTATTTTCTTTAAGAAGTTCTAAACAACTAGAAGCTATAGATTAAAATCTAATACTACCTTTAAAGAGTATTTAACTAACGTCTGTAATCTGCTCCAGCTTTGTTGTATTTGGAGTGCCTTCGTATTGTTCAATAATGTGACAAAGCTGGAAACATAATTTGATGATGTTGTCCATAATTCTTGATATAGATCCAATATCCAAAAAATATTGAGAAATAAACGTCGATAAATATTTGCAGGATGACAGGACAACAACTGCATCAGAATTCATACTTAACCTATCCTTCTAACACTGAATACAAATGAAAAATAGGCTACTTAAATTCTCAATAGAGAAGAAAATAGGGCATAAGATACAAACTATATGGTATACATGGAAAATGTGAAATGAAACGTCCAAGATAAGAAAGAGAAAGGATAAAACCATACTAACAACAACAAAAGATGAATGAAGTAGAATAGGTAAAACTGATTTATAGTATATGAGGAAATTATAGTTTGTGACCCTTGTAGCCCAGAGAGATGAAACACAAGATTGGAATGCCTCCAACATCCCTTATCCAACACCGGGGTGTAATAGCCCATTTTGCAACCCATGTCCTACACATAATCTAATGTGTAAATATTTGTGCATGCATGGGTATTTTGTTTGGATGTCAAGATAGGTCAGATTTGTATAGACCATCATAGATCCATTTTAAATCCGTATCTATTAAGTACCAAAAGGAATACAATTTCTCGAGGTGTAATTTTTTTATATTAAATTTTGTTCATGTCCAGAAAAAATTTACACAAGAAAATGAAGACTCTTTACATAAATAAAGATACAGAGAAAATTTTGGTTTAACTATGTAATTGGTTAAAATAACTAAAGTGATCTACCTCATGGAGATGCACATGACTACACATTACACTCTAGTCTCTACCCTGTTTTTGGACAATTACTAGTCCTAGAATGCCGATTATCAAGATTTTACCCCCACATGGTTTCAGCCTAGAATCTAACCACTCAAGGAAACTTGTTTTGACCAGACATTGGTGAGTTGACAAGCAGCTCAAATGATCGAGCAGAGGTTAATATATGGAGTTTGTCAAAGGGCTCAAAGAGAGAGTCTTTACATTCAAAATTGTCAGAAATTTTGGGAGATGAGTTTGAGAATACAAGTGAGAAAAAACCTGAGTTTACGAATACAAGCAAGAAGAATCAGCAAGTTTCTGAACAGTCAGTGATGGATTTGAGAGAAAACACTAAAGAGCTGTCAATTTTGTCAAATTTATTTGAGCAACATGGTTCATTGTTTTTGGTCAATTCCTCCTTAGTCATGGATTGAAGGCCTTCAGAAAAAAACTATGTTGAGTATGTTCCCATGATTGGGGCCTGTTCCCATCCTTATAACCTAGCACCAAATAAAGATTCAATACCACAAGTAAATGCTGGAAACACGAATAGCAAAAATGAAGGTTTGGGTTTTCAAACTGAAGGAGCAAAAAAGTCTGAGGATGCAATGCTATTGAACTCTCTGTGGGTAGAGGAGACAAAAAGGATGAGCACTGGAAACATTTTGGAGTCCCGGGATAGAAGAGAAAGGAAAACAGGCAAGCATCAAAGCATGGTGATAATTCCCCCTGAAAGGAGAGATTTTGATCCTTTTGTTTCAATCTCAACATGAAGCACATGTAGAGGGCATTCAACATAGCAAACGCTAATAGAACTGGCTTGTAGAAAATTCCCTTGAGTTATAGTTATCCGATATAATGGGAACCTGTAGGGTGTCATTCAATATAGACAATATGCGGGAATAATCCATAAGAGGGCTAGTGCAAAAGCAGCAACATGGAAAAACATTGGCGCAACTATGACCACACAACACATGGGTTTTTATCCAAAATTCACTAAAAATTTATCAATTCACAGTAAATCGATAAACTTACCAGGGATTTTGTAAGCAAAGAAGGAGGTGTTGATGCCATAGGTGCAGAATTCACAGCCCACCTCTTCAAAAATCTCCAGGTTCTCTCCAATGCTGCTTTATCCATGGAAGCTATGGCAATTAAATAGAGAAATTGTAAACTCTCAATAGTGGTTAATATCGATCCCAAACACCTCAATGGGTATGACCAATATCCATATCCAAAACCCACCAAACCCTCCAATGTTTGACGCCAACGGTTAGGCTATTTGACAAGAACTAGCAGGTTGAGCAGCAATCGAAATAATCAGAATTGAAGGATGGTGGTTAAGGAAAATCGGCCATCGGCCATGAATGCCATTGTCGTAGAGGTTGGGCCACTCTTTTGTAAACTAGTTGGGTCGACCTGCCCATGAAAATAAATTTTATGTGTTTCTTCATATATATATATATTTTTATTTTTATTATTTTATTTGGAAAATAGTTTTTTTACATACATACATACATACATACATACATACATATATATATATATATTTATCATAAATTATGTTTATTGGTTTCGTTTTTTTTATTTTTATTATTTGTTTATATAAGTTATATAGATTTGTTTTGTTTTTTTTATTTTAATTATTTTATTATATAAAAAATTGTTTTTTTTATATTTTTTTTGTTTTATTGTGTGGACTAGGTTAAACGAACAATGAATCAGGTAAGTAGTAATGTCTGGTAGAGAGGTGGGATGTGGGACTAGGTAAAGACTATGGGGCATGTAGTAATCCTATGTGTATGGTA
>LPNX010530857.1:47498-73839 GCA_001517045.1 Pseudotsuga menziesii
TTGCATGAAAGGAGACTGGGCATTAAATGCATCATCAATTTAGTGTCTTGCTAGGGCATCGTGATTACTAGCACTAAAATGATATATATATATATATATATATATATATTTAGACCCCCTCGTAAAAAATTGCAATATTTTCTATTGTTGAGCTATGACACGTGACTAGGACATAATGAACACTAGCACTAAATTGATCTATATATATTTAGACGCTCTTGTCAAAAGTTGCAATTTTTCCATTGCCAAGATGTCACACACTAGATGGTCAAGAGAAATTTTGTGCAATTTCTTTGTTGGATCTCTGAAGATCGAGGTGCATGGCACCATTACAGAAAAAAGGTTTTCCAGCATATATATCATCTGGGATCTGTGATCCCAATATTATATATGGAAATCAATATGAACATCTAAAGCACATCATCTGTAATAATCCACATGAACACCCTAACACTATCCCGACCACCTGGGAAAAACACTAGATATTCCTAACCCCACAAATTCCATTTTGGATTCAGAATTGTTAACCTGCACATATTCGGAGATAGAAGGTAGACAATTTACAAAATTTACTAAATTGTAACACTTCATTTTCACAATTGCAATTTTCCATGACACAATTAAAAATGACTAACATAAATGACTAATTCATATTATTCTAGCTAGTCATTTTTTATGTCGTGACTAAATTAGTCATTTTTAACTCTATCACTTATTATTTAGTCATATTTGTTAACTGGTGACTAAATTAGTCATTAATTTTAGTCGTTTATAGTTGGGTTAATCAAAATTGCTCATATTTAGTAGTAAATCACTTGAAAAACCTATGGTGACTAAAATTTTCAGTCACCTAGTAGCTAATTCCTCATTTTGTACTAGTGCATCAGCGCTAACGATGTGGAATGGCTTGGTGATCACTGGGACACTCTTTCGGGAGCTGTTGTTTCTATCTATGATCTCAATGATAATTTGATTCTGAATCTGCAGAAGCAACATGGGGTTGATTTGAGTAGGGTTGTTGCGGAGTATTCAGATTTGAAGGAGGGTCTCATGGCTACATTTGATTTGGGTATCTGGAATTTTAATGCTTATGGGGACTACGTCCAAGTATACAATCATGAAAGTTTCTATCTTGGTATTCCCCATGCTTTTTTGGTCATCTTTTCTCTTATATATTAAACTTTTAGAGTAAAACCCTAGCGAGCCAGAAAGCACCGACTTTGTATGATGTGTTATTCCATTGTTTTTATTCCAGGACTGCATCTGGCATTGTCTTCCTGGTTCCTTGAACAAATCACCTAGGCTCAGTTAATAATGAAATACCACAAGACAACACAAATTAGCCATATTAACACTATGTTCTTTGGGGGTTGAATATTTGTCTTTGTGATAAAAGTGCATTTGGTTTACCACTTGACCAAGACCCACTCACATTTTATTGTCCGTGTCTCTCACAACACACAAGACAACCCCAATTGGCTGCTGCATTAGTGTGGTGACATGTTTGATCCCCACTTTTTCTCTCTTATTTTTGCACTTTCTCATTGTGCTTACACTGGATGTACTCATTTGGTCCAATTTACCTCATTGTGCTTAATCTTGATGTACTCATTTGGTCCAATTGACCTACTTTTGTAGTTGTTTGTTGGACATTACTAAAATGATCATATCTTGTGATTTTACTTATTTATCTAGGAAGGTAGTTAAAGCAAACTTCCTTTAGCTTAGGTGCCAACTCTTAGAAATAATTGTTTTGACAAAATCATGGGTGAAGTATTCTTTGGGACATTGAACCACATAAAAGTACAACTGATTTACCACTTGAGAATGATTCCCTCTCTCACACATACTCACATTTTGTATTTACATTGGATATACTTTTTTCAGTCCCACTAGAATATTATTTTGGTCATTTGTTGGACATTAATAGAAATATACTATCTCATCTTATCTCTTTGGGAAGGTGCTTAGAGAGGATTTCCTTCAGCTTAGGTGCCAACTCTAATGGATCATTGTTTTTCCAAAATCATGGGAGACATGCACATGCTCTTTACACTTTTTAACCTTTTGGGAAGGTTTGATACTCCTATCAACACCACTGGTGAACCGAAAGTCTATTTGCTTCATTCTTATTTTTTTTAAACCTGAATTTTTATCTGTTGTTATTCTTATCTTTTGAAATCCCAATTTTGTTTTTTGAGGTTTTACATAGTTGGATTTTCTACTTTATTTGCTTGTTTTATTATTTGCTCTTTTCCCCAAGGAAAATCTTGTAGCGGAACCCAAGGGATGCTTCCCCACATTTTTGGATGACATACCTAGTAAACCCTTTGGCGTAGACTGATGTGTCTCACCCCGAGGTATTGGAACCAGGCACCTGTTGGCTAGAACTGGCCAAATGCCCAATAATATTGTTGACAACTGGTTGATAGAACCACTTGGGCTATTATTTTTCCTTTTACAAGTATAGGTTCTTGTGTTTTGTTATTGCCTTTTTGGGAGATGCATTAGGGTCTCCTGCATTGTAAATGTCACTTGTTGTACTTTTAAGCACAATTACCATATATTCAAATTTGGATTTCATACAATTAAAAAAAAATGTGCTGGAAAAACCAATTTTATTTCTTTTGAAAAGTATGCATGCCATCAATATGAAAAGACATACCAATGATAGTTAAAAAAAATTGAGAGTAGTCCTGAAAGTTTCCCCTATACAGAAGAGATCTCATAACCAAACTTATTTACCAAATATTTTGAGTTTTCAATGTCATCAGGTCAAGTTCATCTTAGTTTCATAATTATTAAATTTGAATTTTGTATGTACAGGTTATTGTGTATGGTTTATATTTGTTGTATATGGATTTGTATGGATCAAATTGAATTTGAGGGAGAATTCAGCTGAATCAAATTCTTAGTTGAATTCCCTTATGGAAGGGCCTAGTCTGGTTGAATTATGCTTAATTTGGTTGAATTATGCTCCTATGTGTTGGAAGGGGGGTTAAAAACACAACACTTTCTCTTGAGACCTAGGTGAAGAGAAAGAATCTTCAACCCATGTCAGTTGACAAAAATGTAATTCCCAAGTAACAAGAGCGTAGTCCAAGTTTGTGTTGTTGAGTCGTACCAGAATATGAAAAAGTCCATATTACTTAACTCCCTTTTGGAAATCAAATGTCGCATTGCACTTCACTAGCCATGGATAAGGGACATTTGAGTTGCAGAATATATCAGATGACAGAACCACCATGTTGTTTTCCTACAAAACTAGGGGTCATTGAAGATTATTACTATCCAATAAAGAGTCATGTAGAAAACTGTATGGAAGCATTGTGATATGTCACTATGTGAGACTATAATTGGCCATAAAGATTATAGTGCTAAAATGGTGTTTTATTTTCTCTCTTTCCATGCTGCACACTAAAGCCATTGGAGAGTCTAGTCTAGTGATTTTTTTCTTGTTTTCTAGCTGTTGAGGAAACACTTGCTATACAAGACTTCTCAGCTTAAGTGAATAGGGTGTAGAGCAAATTCTCCTCTAACAAAGGATCCTCATCATCCATCACTGGCTACCTGCATTCAATTTTTCAATGATGTTGGGCTTAAGACATGATAGAGTGTTTATTGTTGGGACTTAGCATGTCACTTCAACTTGATCAACACCTGCAAGGATTTTCATACTGTTATTGAACTACCACTCTTGGCCATTGGTGCACTCAAGCCAAAATTTCTACCATTTATCAGTCAATTTTTCCAGCTGTAAGCAAAAGATGGTTGCAAATAGCACAAAAATGCAGAATGTCATTTGCAATGTGTTGATTTTTTATGAGCAACATTGAGAGCCATTCTCTCAGGAGAATGGGGACACCTAGTCTGGGACCATGGTTTGGACTCAACCTAGAGTTGAGTGATCATTATGTTGAATGATGATATCTTGTCCTTGACCATGATCTGGACCCAATTCTGCACTAGAATCGGAATACTAGATCTGAAAATCTTAAACTCCTATTGAAGCAATATAATTTGAATACTAGATTTGCATATACTGACAAACTGAAAACACTAACACCAACTAAAAATATGAACTATCAATTACATTTGATTCTATTAACTCAGAAAACAGAATCTCACATAGCATATCTCTCGCCAAAACTATTAAGAAATAAAAAACTAATTTGCGCTATCCCTCCTTTATAGAATAGGACAGAGAGCTTAGGGATAATGATAGACAACCTATTTAAGGCCTACATACATGAGTAATCTTTTTGGGAAAGAGTTCCCTACTAGAGATCTTTCAATGGAAGTGCGTCATGCCCTTAAATATCCACGGGGACTTCACTTAGTGAACCTCTCACATAGCACGTGGGATCGTGGGATATTAAACAATACCCTTAATTTCGAGAGATATTGACCCAAAATATTTTTGTTGAAACCCCCTCTCAATACTTAAAACCTCCTCCACACCCCTTTTTATACCTCAATCCTTATAAACCACCCTACCCACCCCCACCTAAAACCCCTCATCCCCCCAATACCTACAATATATTGGTTTTATTTTTGATAATTTTAAAGCCCACAATATGAACTAACGTGATAGGATATTGGCCAACAAGTGAATCCCCTGTGTAAATATCAAACCACGTGACTCATACACCTTTTCCAATATTAGGAAAATCCTCTAGATTTATTTAACAATAGAAAAGGATAAATTTAGGAAAACCCTAAGTTGGCACATGCATGCACCACCCCATTGTATATGTAATTCCTGTGTGCCTCCCAAGATGACTAGTGGTGTTCCTTCACTCACTGTGCCCTTTGTTACCTTCCATTTTGCATGGGTGGCCATTTGTGATCTTCATCATGATTTAAATCGGGTGGCATGTTCATGAAGGTTGGATGTTGTGGATTTCAGAATGCTAGAATGATGATTTTTGGATAAGGATGCCCTAGATTATTAGGTGGCATAATTTCATGATGTCCTAGTATTGATGGGCCCTCATGATATGAGTTGAACAGTGACATGGATAAATATAGTGCTGCAGTTCCCTAACTGTTGTAATGTAATTGATCAATATCCCTTAAGGATAAAAGGAAAAGGAAATAGGAATTAATGGAGTGCAACCACCTAACATCAATAAAACATCAAGTCTCATCATAGGACATCAACATTTAGTTATTGAGAGGGCTAGATGAACATAGAAAACTTTGCCAAGGTGGAGTGCTCTCTCCAAATGATGAGTCAATATACCAAATTTGCCATTACAATTCTAAAAATGTCCACGTGACCTAGGGCACTATTATCTTGCAAACCTGCATAGGTAGAGCTACTCAATAACTATAAGCATAAACAACCCTTTCATGGTTTAATGTTTCTTTGTTTAGATTGGTGCTTTTTCAGTCTCAGGAGCGCATTCCTAGGGGATGTATGCTGCTATTAAAAGGTAAACCTGTAAACTGATTAGAATACATACATAAACTCACTTAGGGCTATCAATGATCAATCCAAAGTAATAAAAGAATGTATTGAAATTTGAAAGTGATTATGGTCACTTGGGGCTACCAATGAGCAATCCAAAGTAAAGTAAGAAAATAATATATTAAAAGTTATTACGTTTGAGATCAGATTATCAAAGTAATTTTTAACAATGAGATATGAAAAGAAACATGGGTGACTATGTGCCTCGAATAAAAGTCAAATCAAGAGAAGTGCATAAATAATTAACCATACACTGCAAAATATACTTAACAAATAATAACCAATGAACCCAGGAAATTGGATGTCAAGCATAAATATACCAAATTATATTGTATTCAAGAGATTGTTTGCATTATAATAAAAATATATATAATAGGTTTCACTCAGCTCTGTGGAAAATTAGGGATAGAAGTAGTGACAGGTCCCTGAAGATGGAAGAAGAGTGGTCTCTCGCTTCTAGAAAAAGGTCCTCCAAAAATCTGTTTTGCCTTCAAATTCCTCTCATCCCTGTTCTTATAGAAATTCAGGAAATAAATAATAGATTCCAACCCACCTTAGTTGTGCATGCAAGAGGAAAATATCAAATTGCTTGCATGGATATTTACAACTGCTAGTTTTAGATATATAAAAGTTACCTCAATAGCTAGATACCTGAGCATGCAAAAGGGATTTTCTCTGCATGATTGATGTCATGTTAAATGATGAATTGTAATATGAAATCGCTGAAAACCAATGGTTATTACTAATTAATGATAAAACCTAGCAGAAATAGATTGAATTTAGTGCTGGCCTGTCTAGATCTTGCATATGTACTCATTTCAACCGCAAGAAACAGTCTTCTAAATGTGAAAAAACAATCTTCTAAATGTGAAGTCTCTAACTGAAAGAGGAAATGGAAAATTAAAAAAGCTTTCTAATAAATTAGCAAAAAAATCTGTGTACTAAATTTAAAGCCCCTACAGTTGCACATCTAACAAATATATATGATTATATTTACTTGGAAGTATGCATTAAATGAAATCAAAACATATAGCTAACTACTTTACTCCAATATAGTGTATGAAGGTTCATAGCGTAAGTGAATTTGTATATCAAATGGTTTTGAATGCAAAAATGATGTTTATTTAAATCTCGTTTAAAGTTCATTAAAAATGGTGAACTCTTCTGCAAACAATAAAAAGAAAAGTATACCAAATACCAAGTCCCTGACTAGGAGAGGCCATCCCAAGCACTGGACATTATAGTATGTTTCGGCTTTAGTATCATCATATACCAATGCAAATTCCGTGCCTAGGAGAGGCAAGCCAAAGAACTAAAATTTATATCCTCTTCCTGTTTTAATATCATCACTATTAAAATTTAGAAGTATGATCAGATTTGGAATGGCATAAATAATACAAGGAATCTTTTAATTAGGCTATTAATAGCATCACTGAGTGCAATCTATCTGTCTAATTTGACACAATTTCTGATGTACTTTCTCCCATAAGAACAAATTTAACATCTTTTTTACCTGGAGAAAAAGCAGAGTCCAAATGAAATCACACCATTTAATTGATAAATCTGAACTGATCTTACAAGCATCAAACCTACGCACTATTGGTATTTTCATTCATCTCTTTCTTCTATAACAATTCATCATAATACAGGAGAAAAATACAGTATTGTCATAACCTGGATCTAGAATTTTCCAATGAAAAATCTGCTAACGCTTTGAAAACCGGAGCTTTATATAAACTATCAAAATCAGTTTCCCTTCAAAGTATATTCACAATATCACCTACTTGCCATGCCTTATATAAATATTTGATAATTTAATCATTATATACCCTTGTTTAGGTTTACATTTTGACTAAAGGTGTTTCACTTTTTAACAAAATGAAAGATTGTTTTCTCTGTAAAGCAGTCTTGCCCACAATTCTTCAATTACATTTATATCTCAAGCAATAATGCTAGTAAGAATGGACAAAATGATTGGTTCTAGTAGTTTCTCTCTAGTATAAAACTTCACCATTCCACTTTCCCTTCTCTGTTCATCTCCTTTAGCTATCTACATAGACATTTTGACCACATTGATTATCATTTTGCAACACTTAAATTACTAAAGAGAGCTCCCTAGGAAAGGTGCCAACATTATTTCTCAATATAGCTTCCTATAAAAATTGCCAACTTTAGTTTTCAATATTGCATCTTTCTAAATTCTCATTTTCAGTGTTTCTTCTAGTGCTGTAAGGATTAAAACGACAACAATAATACTTGCTTAGAGAATCTCTAGTCCTTAAACAAATGAATATGTCTCCTTTTATTTTATGCCTCTTGAAAAAATATTGAACACTTTGGAGATATGGTAAACTCAATATTTTACAAATAAACTGCTAGACTACTATATCTCTTGCTATAGGATCTTATCCAAGCTTCTCAAGTAATAAACTCAAACTTATCTCAAGCATGACAAAAAAGTATTTCAATAGGCATTAAAAGTGGACATACAAGGCAAGTAGTATAGACCAAAGAAAAATACAAAATGTTAGAAACATTACTCTCATATGTTGAGTTGAAAACTGCATTCTCAAAATTCTGTTGGGATGTGGGTCTAGTGGTAAGTGGGGGTATCAAATTATATATAGTACTGAGAGATCTTATGGAAGAAGAGAATTGAAATGAGAGATGCAGTGTTACTAAAGAATGTCTCATGTTGTTTCACAGGTATCGTATTTGTTGAAGGCTCTTGCTAACTGGTACCCCAATTCAAAATAGTCTTCAAGAACTGTGGGCCCTACTCAATTTCTTGCTTCCAAGCTTTGGGAACAATGGGAATTGGTTTTATGGTTTTGATGTGATGCAATTCACAAGGCTAGGAACACATTTAATGTTTCAACTACTTTATAGGAAAAAATGATATTTAATATTTATGTTCAAAATCTAATCATAAATATATATTACATTCTATTGATCAGGTACTTGTTTAAAATGCTAAAGCTCGAAGTAGACGAGTTAACCAGTATACAAAAATATGATGTTATTGATTGGTATAGTTCATTTCTAAATGCAACTTCCTTGAAGTCTCATAGACTATGCATCCATGTATGGGGTTGCAATGCCCATAAGGATGATGCAACAGAGTCAATGAAGTTAGGTAATGTTATTCATGACATCTTGGCAATTTCTTCTCTACAATTTTTTATTTCCTCTGTGCTCATTGCAATGGATTTGCTTCTGTGGGGGACAATGTGGTAACCTTTAACAAAAGGAAGAGAAACTTCATTTATGTGGTTTGCCCAGAAAGCATTTGGAAAATCATCACAACATTCAAACAAGAAAGTTTCTATCTATTTTATTTTCTGTATGTTCTTTGGCTCAAGCAGTTGTTCACTTATTCTCAGATTTTCAGCAACAGTATGAAGTTCACTGACTCTTTCTTGCAATATTTCCATTCTATGAAGAGTATTAGGAGAATGAATGCTTATGAAAGGAAAAAATAATTTATGAGATCAATAATGGAAGAACATGCCCAATTTCTTTTGATGTTGATTGTATTCCATACCATTTGGAAATGTTTTGGCCAAGAATGGAGTTCCCAAATAAAGAGCACAATCCATATTGGGATGAAGGATTGTTGTAATATTCACGCCAGCATCTTCTATAAGAAAAACACTCGGATATGTTTCATATGGAGTTTTGGAGTTTCCCTTAGCAGTCTTGACTGATGTAAGTGAGGTTTCTTGTCTAAGAATGTATGGGACTGGCGAAGGATGTATTACATTCATTCTTGCAGTGCGCACCTATATCAATAAGAACTTTCCAATATTGAATTTTTCCTGCAAACATGATTTTCATTTTGACGATACGAGGAACATCGGTATCTATTTTAGTAATCATATTGAGTTATAATTCCCCTTTAGGATCTAAAGAAGGTTCAATAGATATTGAATATTCAAATACAGGTTCAACATCATGCTTAGTTTCAGGTTGAGGTTTTTCAGGAGAATTCATGGGTTGTATAATTGGATTATTAGGTAGTGGAGAAAATTTCCAAGGTGCAGTATGGTTTATCTAGTTAGCCGGAGAAAAATATGTTAGAGCAGAGTTGGACAATTTGGAGCTACGTGACCATCATGAGATCCACATCTATGACAGATCACAACTTTCTTTTGAGAATGTCCTTTTGGAGTAGTAACGGTTCAGTTCTTCAATAAACTGAGGCTTTATTTTGTGCACAATTATTTTTCTTGAAGCATGTCTCCTTCCCCCGTGAAATTTTGATGTTGGAGGTGAAGAACTTTCATGATGCTTCTTCTTTCTTGGCTTGGAAGTAGAACCAGTAGCAATATGGTGTTGCTTACACAATTTAATGTAGCTATAGCCTTTGGAGGAGTCTGAATCAAATCTGGCCATCTTCATTTGGTTGCAAGTAGAAACAATCTCACCAATCACTCCTTGCCTTATAACTCCCCAAGCATATTTAGTCATGCCGTCAGGAAAAACCTTAGTGAATTTCTTTGCAAACCAATTTGGAAGAGTAGCAAGAAATGTCAATTTCCATTTAGGATTAAATGGATCATCAAGTCTAAAAAGTCTGGTCAGAAATTCAGTAAAATGAAATTCAAAGTTTGTCAAGTCATCACATTTCATTTTAGACAGAAACATGGCTAGAATCTATTTGTCAGCAGTAGTATACCCAACAAAATTTTCAAGAATATAATGTAACATGCAACCAATCATGTTATTCTGAGTATTACCTTGTGAGTGAAGAATTTCAACTCCATTTTTGTTAATGAGAAACATACTTTCCCAAAGATTCATCAGACTAGGATCTTCTTTTTGTTTGTCATAGTGCCAATTCTGTAATGTGCCTTCAAAGCCAACCATTAGCTTTCTTCAAGAATTAACTAGATTGATGTCATAAGATACATACGTTGTATAACAAACCATCATGGAATTAACAAGAGTCCTAATTTCTTGTTCTGAACAACCATCTAAATTCCATGAATACACACTTGTTGCATTCCAGACTTTATGATATGTATTTTTTGCCTCATCATACAAATATGGGGCAGAATTCCATTTCTTATGGTTTGTAACAAAATCACTATGGATAATATGTTAATGCCGCTTATCTTGTAGATTTATATCATTGTTCTAGCAGAGATGTGGCAGTCCATGATAATATTCATCTTGTCTGGCTTTGCCAAGGATTTTGATCAAATTTTTGTCACGAGATTGTCAATTTATTGTTTATGTGGTCAACATGTTAAGTAATTCTGAAAGTTATTGCATGGAAGATTTGAATGCTCATTCTGTATTTATGAAAAGGAATAGATGCATTTTACCTAAGTCTAAACCTTTGAAGATGTCAAAAGTTTAGGAATGGAAAACACAAGAGACATATTTTTTTAAATTTATGCTATAGATATTGGCTTAAGGATGGGTACTTCGATACCCCCCGCGCTCCCCCAAGATGTACTTGTACCTGTTGTATCTGCATATTGATGACTTCCTCTTTTATAAAGAAAACACAATGTGCTCCCTACATGTAGTTCCAAAAGTTTTCATCCTTATTGTACATGTACATGCACCTTATGTACCCATGCAATATTAATAGTGTTAATGATTTTATGGAGCCTTGTGCCTTCTTAATAATTTTGGGTCTTGTTTAATTTTTATGTATTTATATGAATGTTTGAATTCCCATGATTCAAGGATTTTGGAATATTGAAAGCAATTGTTTGGAATATTGAAACTAAATGATATTTTTGATGGTACATGATGTAGGGGATTCTACATGTTTAATAATGAGCAATGCATATCAGATTGTCAAGTTAAGGAATGTGGTGACATGAACTCAACTGTTTTCTTTTAACTTTGAATCCCCAGCTAGAGGAGTGGACCTTGTAGAAGGGGATAAACTTGCTTTAATAACCACAGATCCATTTATGGAGTTTCCTTCATAAATTCATATCAAACACATTGAGAAGGATCTCTCAAAGCATAAGTAAAAAACATGTCTTTTATTTTGTTCTATTAACTTATATAATGCCCTTTTTCATGATTGGCTGATGCTTTTATGGATGCACTTTGTGAATGTCTTTTATTTTTAACATTGAATTTCTCCTGTTAGTTTGATGAGGTCATATGGCAATGTTTTCTTACTCTCACGCCATTCTACTGTCTAGCATTGTTGCTATATTTCTTCTTTCCTGCTCTCTTTTTGAGTTTTTGTTTTTAGGTAACTTGCTTTATTTTTTTAATGGAAAATATCATTGGGGAAACCCTCTAAGAAATTACTCACATTCCTTGAATGGATTTTGGGCCCTTGGGTAGATACCGTTTGATTACAACATGTGCTCCTAATCCATAGGTACTCTACCAGACTTGATCCCATGACCTCTCAATGACCTCTTTCCTGAAGCTGTTTAGTTCAAACCAATGGGGCTAACCCATTGGGCTTTTGGGTAACTTACCTAAAAAACAATACTGCTAGGATAAAGAGACTATGGGATATAAAATTTTTGATTATGATTGGAGAAAAGCTATAGTAGTGGTTCAAAAGCTTAATTTTGATAGTCTCTAAGCACAATCTGCAATCTATGCCTTGAAATGGGTCGATTCAAACCAATTGATCTAGCCCATTGGGATTTTGGGTATGTGAGAAATTCAAACCAGCAAGTGAGTAATTCAACCCACAAGAGAATCTAGGAGCATTATTGATGTTCACAAATCAAATTTGGGTGCAAGATTCAGCAAAAACAATCAAATTACAGTTAAATTACACACAATGATAGATGGAAACAAGATAATTTTGGAATATATAACTATGATATTGTTATTAATAGGTTTATAAATACATCATAAGTTTTTTGAATGGATTTGGAATCCAATTGTGAGCACAAATCCCAAAATTGTCAAATTGGCATCAAACCCCCCTAGGTGGGCCAATCTCGTCCCAAATCTCTCCAAATGGCCACGAATTGCTGAAGTGGCATGGATGATATGTGATGGGTCAATTATTACACCTTGTACAGCATGGGTGTGGAAAATTTGATGGTTTAGACTCTCAATGCAACATTAATTGCATCAAATCAAGTCAAATTTGGGCAAAATCCCACTCTAGCGCCCCAATTCAACTTTCCTGTCCACATTCAATGAATGGGAGAACACCATCAATGATGGTTGTGCATATTTGGCTGGTTGAATATACTATAGTACCCATGTGGGTCATAGAACCTCAACTTGACATGGCATATGTCCACCTAAGCACTCCTAGTCCACCTCAAAGTGTATTAAAGCTTAAAAAAGCAATAAAATTGACTAATTAGTGTAAATAAGGTAATAATGAAGGATTACTGTTATAACACCCTCCCTTAATCCAACAACTAAGTATTCTCACAAAATGATGAAGTCCTCAGCAACAATGGCTCAAGTCACCTCAAGTACATAATCAGAAATTTCAATTTTTATTTGTCCATGTGAAACGAGGAAAGAAGGAAAACCACATGGGAAAAATATCCCCTAAAGAATAGAAATGGGTCTGGACTTGCAATGATATAACATAAATTTACCATCCTTCACTCACCCCAGGAAAATATCTCAGGTAAGTGAAGGTCTTCTCAGTGAAAGCCTTGGTAAAAATGTCAGCAGTTTGCTCGGTGGATGGGCAATAATGCAGTGAGATCACCTTGTCATGCACTAAGCCCAAAATGTAATGCATGTGAATCTCTATGTGATTTTTCCTCTGCCTCTGTACTATATCAGTAGATATCTTGATTTCACTCTGATTATCCACCCAAATGTTGGTTGGAGAATCAATTGATTCCCTACAACTAAACACACTGAGTTGCAGCATTGACTGATGCCCTGTATTCGGCCTCTGCTGATGAAAGTGAGATGGTGTGATGTTTCTTACTTGACCAGAAAATAGGACCCTCAACAAGCATGAATACAAAACATGATGTTGACTTTCTATCAATTGGATCACTGGCCCAATCTGAATCAGAAAATCCAGCTAGTTGAAGTGAGGAACTAGCTGTGTAATGCACTCCAAATTTCTTAGTTCCTTGGACATACTAAAGAATTATTTTAGCATCCTTCCAATGGAGCACATGTGGCTGGTGCATGTGTCTTTATACATCACTCATAGCATAAGACAAATCAGGTCTTGTATGAGTGAGGTAGTGCAAGCTTCCAACTAGTTTCCTGTACAGTGTGATATCCCCCATTGGGGAATTGTCAAATTCATGCAATTTAATACTAGAAAGAAAGGGAGAATTGGATTCCTTACACTCAGCCATATTAAACTTCTTCAGCAGGTCTGCAGCATACTGTGGCTGACTCAGCATGATGCCCTTAGCATTTTTCTCAATTTCTAAGCCTAAAAATTTCCTTAGCAATCTTAGGTCTGTCATAGCAAATTCACTGTGCAAAGAGTTCTTAATTTGGCCAATTGAATTGGTGTAGGAACCTATAATAAGAATATCATCAACATAAAAAACAATGACCTGCAATATAACATCATTTTTCTGCAAATACACATTAGGGTCTTATTTGCCTCTTGTGAAGCCTATTGAAAGCAAGAAAGCATCCATTTTTGCATACCAAGCCCTGGGGGCTTGCTTGAGTCCATACAGTGATTTTTTCAGCCTGCATACCAATGAAGGATCATCTTGGAAAGATTCAAGCTTCTGAATATGGATCTCATCCTGTAGTTCACCATGCAAGAACACACTCTTTACATCCATGTGGTGAACCTCCCAACACTTACTAGCTGCAAGTGCAAGAACTAGTCTAATTGAGTCCATCTTTGCAACCGGTGCAAAGGTCTCTGTGTAATCAAATATATGGACCTAAGAATAGACCTTAGCCACTAACCTAGCCTTATGTTTTATATCATAACCATTAGCAGCAAGTTTGGTCCGGTATACCCATTTACATTGAACAACTTTCCTCTTGGGAGGAAGGGGAACCAATTCCCATGCATTGTTTTCTTGGAGGGACTAAAGCTAATCTTCCATTGATGACTTCCATCTTGGGTCTGTACAAGCTTGTCGATATGTCTGTGGGTCAGAACTGATCAGCATGTCATAGTGCTCAGCAAGATAACTATCACTAGCAAATGAATCCTTACTAGTTTGTGATCTAGTTCTCCTAGGCTCTTGGGGATTGCCTGCCAATTCCCCCGCTGCTTGCACAATTGTTTCAGCCCATTTGGGCCTGGATGGTTAGTCATCTACAACAATATCATCTTCAACAACATTCATATCATAATTATCAGAAAAAACAGAGTATGTGTCATCACTTACATTTTCGAATGGTTGAGGAGAGGAGAAATCCCCCGGTGCAAGTTCAAAGTCTAGAATTGGCTCTTCTTCGAATTTGACACTTCTTTCAACAATTTTTTTTCCAGTGGATGTGTCAAAGAGCTTGTACCCTTTGGTTTGCTCACCATATCCAACCATGAGACACTCCTTGCTTTGTGGCTGCAAGGATTTCCTCTTCTCTGAAGGAATTCTTTCCCATGCTTTTGTCCCGAATATCCTGAAATTTGAGACATCTAGTTTTTCACCAAACCATGCCTCATAGGGTGTCATCCCTTTCACTGATTTGTGGAAGGATATTTTTTTAATGTGAGAATCACAGCTGATGGATTCAGCCCATAGCTTGGGATTGAGTTCCCTCACTTCTATCATGCAAGTTTCTATCTCTTTGAGAGATCTATTATTTCTCTCTACCACACCATTTTGCTGTGGTGTGTAGGGAGTTGAGTGTTGCATTTGGATGCCACACTCCTTACAAAGTTGATATATATTCTTATTCACATATTCCTTTCCATTATCATTCCTAAGGACTTTGATCTTCTTCCCACTCTGATTCTCTACTAGTGCTTTCCAAACTTTTAGTTGCTCAAACACCTCAGATTTCAATTTCAGAAAATACACCCAGCAAGATCGAGAATAGTCATCAATAAAGGTAATCACATACCTAGATCCACCATATGAGGTAGTGGGTAGTGGATCAATTATATTAGAATGCACCAACCTAAGTTGTTGTGTTGCTCTCCTTGCCTTCCCCTTCTTGTAGCTCTGCTCAGGATGCTTCCCAATCACACATCCAATACATGATCGAGTAGATGGCTGAATTTGTGGAAGACCTTCCACCATTCCTTCTTTGTACAATGTTTGGAGATATCTGTAATTCATGTGGCTAAACCTCTCATGCCATAGTTTAGAGACTTCATTGGCATGTGAGTGAATTTTTTGATCACTGGAAGTAGGGAGGAAATTAGAGAATTTGTACATTCTCTCATGATTATCAGCATACCCAACTGCAACAACTTGGTTTGTTGAGAGTTCAGAAATATCTACAAAGTCAGGAGTAAAGATTACACTCTTTGGCTCTCCTGCATGGGTCATCTGGTAGATTGAAAACAAATTTGCTGCAAGGTATGGTACATACAATACATCATTGAAGGACCCATGGTCTAAATCAATTCTCCCAATCCCTCTAGCTTGGAGTTCAGAATCATTTCCCATTCGAATTGCTAGGCCAACATTCGAACTCATGGAGGAGAAGAATTCTCTCCTAGATACCATATGCCTAGAAGCACCTGAATCAATAATAAAGGATGATGAATTAGAAGTACCTTCCACCAATGCATGACATTTCTCCTTGCCTTCACTTGAACTGGAGTTTCCATCTTTCTTCCTAGCGCTATTAGGAACTGGAATGTTGTTCTTCTCCAGTAGTTGTGCCTTGGTGTCTATGGCTTCCTTCATGCATGAGCTTTCTGAATTCCATCCCATGTGGAAGTAAGAGCATTTGGACTTCTCTTTCCCTTCCTTCTCCTTTTCTTTTGGTGGATTCGTAGCTCCCTCACTAGATTTGGGTTTTTCTTATTTCTTCTTGTCTGACAACTTCAAATTCTTGGACTTGGGTTTTCCCTTTGCTGAATTCAAAACCCCCACTGCTAGTGCTTGATATTTGGTATTGCTAGAACCCATTTGGACCAATTTGTCCTACTCTTGAGTGAGTGAATCCATGAAATTTTCCAGACTTGGCATTTGCCAGTTTCGAAGGGTGCGTTTGCTTGAGTGAAATGTACTCACAAAGACTGAGAACTCTGGCCCCAACTTCGAAAGTATAGACAAGATCAATTGATCTTCCTTCTTCTCAATCCCACATTGTTTTAACTGTAATACAAGTGATTTGAACATGGTGAAGAAGTCCTCGATTGTGTCATAGTGCACTGGGCTCAAGCTTATCAGCTCATTCTCACGCTGGTGACCACGTAGCTCATCGGTTTTGCCAAATAGAGACTCAAGCTTCTCCCAAACCTCCTTTGGTGATGTCAAAATGTCAAGGTGGAACAACAACTCTCACGATATGGTTAGACAAAACAAACCATATGCTTCATCCAATTTGTTAAAATAATTGGCTTTTTCTATAGCAGAATTTGGTTCCACTTCAGTTCCCATAGTAACTCTGAAAATCCCCTTGGCTCTCAATTGAATCACCATCTATGCCTTCCATTCAAAGAAGTTGAAAGGTGTTAGCATGATGTGGGTAGCCTTCATTACTGCCTGTGTTTATGGTGGTGAAATTTCTAACTAGGTTACACTCAACAATTCGATTTTATCTGGAATTCACTAACAAAGCAGCTCAAATCCACAAAGAATTTGGTATGCAACTCAAAAATATCCAACCAAATCTGATACCATGTGAGAAATTAGAACATGTAAGTGAGTAATTCAAACCATAGGAGAATCTATGAGTGTTAGTAAGTTTCACAAATCAAATTTGGGTGCAATATTCAGCAAAAACAATCAAATTACAGTTAAATTACACACAATGATAGTTGCAAAAAAGATAATTTTGTACTTTATAAATATAAAATTGTTATTAATAGGTTTATAAATACATCATAAGTGTTTCTAATGGCTTTGGAATCCAATTGCGAGCAAAAATCCCAAAATTGTCAAATTGGCATCAAACCCCCCTAGGTGGGCCAATCTCGTCCCAAATATCTCCAAATGGCCACGAATTGTTGAAGTGGCATGGATGATGTGTTCTGGCTCAATGATTACACCTTGGACAGTGTGGGTGTGGAAAATTGGATGGTTTAGACTCTCAATGCAACATTAATTGCACCAAATCAAGCCAAATTTGGGAAAATCCCACTCTAGCGCCCCAAGTCAACTTTCCTGTCCACATTCAATGAATGGGAGCACACAATAAATTATGGTTGTGCATATGTGTCTGGTTGAATAGGCTGGAATAACCATGTGGGTCATAGAACCTCAACTTGACATGGCATATGTCCACCTAAGCACCCCTAGTCCACCTCATAGTGTATTAAAGCTTTAAAAAGAAATAAAATTAAATAATTAGTGTAACCAAGGTACTAATGATGGATTAATGTTATAACAAGGTAACTTAACTAAAAGAAAATATTGTTAGGATAAAAAAACAGGTTAGAAAAAGTTTGATTATGATTGGAGACCACCAAGAATAGTGGTTTGTAAGCATCAATTTTTTATGGGGTCTCCGAAAGCAATCTGTGGAGCTCCTGTGATTGCCTTGTGAATGGTGCATTTCCTTTTCCAACATAACTTTGGGTGGGAAATGGTTGTGGGGTTAATTCAAGTCATTTTTGGGCATGGAATCTCTTGACCTTGGATGTACTTACCTTTCTTTCTATAGATCATTGTGAGATCAATCCCTTTATATGGGAAAATCACTCCCCACAAAAACTTCATAACATTGATGGTTATGATATTATGAAAATGTTTTTGGTTGTGAGATGAAATCAATATTATTCATATCCTTTCATTGCAAGAACTCTTTCTTATAGTGGCACTGAAATAGTACAAGCATTCTAATATCTTCCCCTTGTCTTCTTTGAAGTATTTCTTCTACATTTTTTTGTTATATATGTTGGATTTGAAAATACTTCTGTTAGTATCACTTGATTTTAAGAAATCTCACTTAGAGTGGCACTCAAATAAAAAAAGCATGTCAATATTTTCTGTGAGTATTCTTGTTTAATTTTTGTATATGATTTTGGTTGAAATACATTGTTGGGGACAATTTGAAAGTTTAAAACCTTGATCATTGCATGGAGAGTAGTTATAACAATGCAATTAAATTGTTTACTCAAGGGGGAGATTGGATTGTCGAACACACTAATGTTTGGATTGGTTATCATTGAAAAGATTTGTTTGTGTAGAATGTGATGAATTAACATACAAAATAATGATTATAGAGTTACTATATATACATAATGGCTTGCCTTGTAATATTCTTTCAAGTCTTTAAAATGCATTTATTAAGTGCAAAAATGACTTGAAGGACTAGTACATGGTAGGCCATTATGGATCTATAGTAACTTGATAGTCATTACTTTGTATGCTCGAATGATGCAAAATTTGTTTCAATATCATCATTATCAAGAATTAACAACTTCTTAAAGGGTGCTAGCTCAATGGTAGAGCACCTTCCTAATTATAGGCAGGAGGTTGGTGGTTTGATTCCTTCGTACCCTATCATAATTTTGTGACTACGAAAATGACTAAATTCACATATATACGACTATTAGTAGGTAATTTCCGGTATCTAGTCGTATTTAACTTAGTCATTAATATGTTATCATCTAGTAGTTTATTTAGTCGTATATTTGGCCATTAATTGTTGTAATCAGTGACTAAATCAATGACTAAATTATTGGCTATCAATGACTAAATCATTGACTATCATCTAGTAGTTTATTTAGTCATATATTTAGTCATTAATTGCTGCAATCCGTGACTAAATCTATGACTAAATCAATAACTAAATCATTGACTATCAATGACTCAATCAATGATTAATAAGTCAAGCTATTAATGACTAAGTGAAATACGACTAGCTATAAGATAGTGGAAATTAGCTACTATTAGTCGCTAACTCAAAACTAGTCGTTTATAGACAGATTTTAGTCATTTCTTTAGTCATTAATTTCTCATTTTGTACTAGTGTACGTCGACTGGTGCGGCTTGTTCAACAGTCATAGATCATGATAGCTATATAGAAGTTATAAAAACACCTCAGTATGGGACTTGGGACTCTTACATTGAAGGATAAAAAACTAGATATGAGGCTTCTAGGTATTGATAATATACTAGTTCTTACCTAATTTGTAATTGTAGGAACCTAATTTTCCTTTGGAACATGCTTAACTGTTTGCTTCAATGGTGCAACAGGAATAAATATGGTCAAGAGAAAATTCATTCAATTGTTTTGTTGGATTTCTAAAGATCGAGGTGCATGGCACCAATATTACTAATAGAAGGTAGACAATCTACAAAATTTACTAAATTGTAACACTTCATTTTCACAATTGCAATTTTCTGTGTCACAATTAAAAGTGACTAACATAAATGACTAATTCATATTCTTCTAGTTAGTCATTTTTTATGTTGTGACTAAATTAGTCGTTTATGTTAGTCATTTTTAACTTTGTCCATCTCAGTAGTATCCATCTCTAGGTCAAAGAGTCCGGACATCAGCTTCCGAAGCCATATGGATTCACAACTAGCAGAGAAAGCTGCTATGTATTCGGCTTTGGCTGTGCTAAGAGTAATACTGGACTGTTTCTTGCTAAACCATGAAATCATAGCAAATCTTAGACAAAAGCATCCACCTGATGTGCTTTTCCTTTCTGAGACACTTCCAACACAATCTGCATCTGTATAGCCATACAATCTGTAATCATGGTTTCCATCATAGTATAGACCATAGTCTATAGTCCCTTTCAGATATCTCATCACATGTTTTGCAGCTATCACGTGAACTCGTCTAGGTTGAACTATAGACTGTTGATAGTTCAACGAACACTCTTTCAATAGCTATTTCCACCTGTGTTCTCCTTCAACAATTTTTATTAATAAAAAATATTTTATTACAAATCAAATGTTTTAATCTTGACCTCCTATCAAAGAATAATAATCAAAGTATTTCTTAACAAAATTCAAAAATATTAAATCAAAGGTATTACATTTCTAAAACCCAAAACTTTTAACCAAAACTTCATCAATCTCAAAATTGAATATCAAACCCTTTCCATCTTTCTTTTGACAATCTACTCATAATAAGCCCAAATGAAAATTATTCAATGCATCCTTGAAAACCAAAACTTCATCAATCTCAAAATTGAATATCAAAACCTCTCCATCTTTCTTTTGACAATCTACTCAAAATGAGCGCAAATGAAAATTATTCAATGCATCCGAAGAAATATCGTGAATGCGTATTAAAGTTTTAAAAAATATTATATTAATATATATTTGTATAAACACATCATGATTGATGTTAAATAAATGTGCTGGCATAGTAATCTTTAAAATTGTTCACATAAACCTATTCAAATTAGAACTTGTCAAAATCGTTATCTAATGATCAACAAGCCTCTTCTTTGAACTTATATTGTTTCATTCAATATTTATATTTTAGTTGTTTCTTGAAACTATCATGATAATTTTTTTTTAATTAATTATTATAACCTTTATTTTATCAATATAAAACCCATATTAAAAATTAACCAAATTACAATTCTCAAAAAACATTTAAAGAAAACACATTAAATATGACATCTTTGAACCATGCAAGATGACAGTGCGTGGATGGATAGGATCACATGACGTATTCTTGAGCCATAACCAGCTGCTCAATCCACTTGTCGAAATAGATGCGTGGCAGTAGCGCTATACGAAATCAGTCAATTCATGATTCATGAATGCTGGCTGGGTAACTGTAGCGTAATCATTTTCGTGCAAATTGCAGTTTCGAATCAAATTAGTTGTCTCTTAGGTAATTTGAAGAGCCAAATTTGCTTTTGTTTCGAATAGTTATTTGATTTCTTGGGATTTTGAAGGACCATTCTTGTTTTGTTTCCAATAGTTGGTTGATTGTTTTGGGAATTTGAAGGGCCATTTTCGCATTTCTGTCTATTTGAATACGTATTTGGTTTTTGGGAATATGAGAGGGCCGTTTTGTTTTAAAAGGTTATTTGGGTTTAGTAATTCTAAGAGTTTTTGGAGTTGGATTTTTTTTTTTTTTTATAATGTTATATTATTTATTACAAATTATTATAACTTACCAAGTAAAATGAGGGATACGATTTGTTATTTCCTAAAGAAAGTGAAGTTATAATGACACAAAAAAAAGTGAAGTTATAATGAGACGATTGACATTAATTATATTTAAGTGAAGTTATAATGAGATGATTGACATTAATTATATTTATCTCGTGAGATGTATTCCAAAAATGTTATTGTTTAATCTTTACTTTCGTAAAAAATCTAGCCGTGTACTTCTTTATATTTTCGTCAGCTGTATGTTTTATCTTGTAGATCTATTTGGAGGACACTGCACTCTTTCCTTCTGGTTTGGGAACTATATCCCACACATCGTTCTTCATTATTGACTGATATTCTTCAGTCATTGCTTCTACCCATTCTTCCTTCTGTACAACTTCTTCATAGTTTGTAGGTTCTTGATCTACAAGATCACACATCAAAGCTACATAGTTGGAAAATGTCTTGGGATTCTTAATTACCCCTTGTGGAGCCTTCAAGAGCTCCATATGTTTCTACTTCTTGTATAATTTCTCTTGCCCAAGCAGGGTTTCTCTTTTGTGATATCTCCATCGTAGGAGGTTCTTGTGGTTCTGCCATATCATGTTCTTTAGGAGCTTCATGTTCAGGGAGGAATGTAGTCTCTACATTTTTGGGTGGTGCATCTTCCTCATACACATCTTCATGTTGGCATTTTTTGGATCTCTTGAGAGTTGTTTCTTCATCAAATGTTACATCTCTATTGATTTCCATGTGATGGAATCTAGGAACGTAAATTTTGAATGCCTTGGATACTTCACAGTATCCAACAAATATCCTCTTATTTCCAGAAGGGTCCAACTTGGTTCTTTTGTCTTTCGGTATATGAATATATACTGGACAACCAAATATTTTGAGGTGACTTACCTCAGGATTCTTTCCCATGAACATCTCTTCTGGAGTCTTGAATCCAAGAGCACTGTGAGATATTCTATTATGTACGTAGATAACAGTTCTTGCTGCTTCTGCCCATATATGCATTGGAAGATCTTGATCGTATATCATTGTCTTCACTGCCTCCATGATGGTTTTGTTCTTTCTTTCCGCAACACCATTCTATTGAGGATTGTAGGGAGTGGTTAGTTCCCTCTTGATTTCGGCATCTTTACAGAAAACTTCAAACTCTTTTGAAGTATACTCTCTGCCATTGTATGATTGGAGTGTCTTGATTCTCTTGTATGAAAGATTCTCTATCAAGGCTTTGAATTCCTTGAATTTCCCAAACACTTCACTATTTCCTTTCAAGAAGTATATCCAAGTCTTTCTTGAATAGTAATCAATAAATGTAATATAATATTCAAAGCCACTTGAATATTTGGAGATCATTGGACCACACACATCTGAATGAATCAATTCCAATGTACCTTTTGTTTTTGTTTCACTCTTCGGAAATGGATTCTTGATGTTCTTTCCTTTCACACATCCCTTGCAAATGCCTTCATGTTTGATCTTCAATTCTGGTAGTCCCGTCACTACTTTGTTCACATGAGTTAGTGCCATGTAATTGATGTGGGAAAGCCTTCTATTCCATAGTTCACTAGGGTTAGTGGACTCATGAACAAGGGTTGTTTCTGAATGTCCCTTGAGTTTATACAGGCCTCCTTCTTCTTCACCGATAACAACTGCATCTTCAATTTTCTTTCCTTTGGGCCACATGAGTACTTGGCCATCTGTGAAAGCAACTCTAAATCCTTTCTTATCTAAAGCTGAGATAGAAAGTAGATTATTCTTTAGACTAGGTACATACAATACTTCTTTCATCTTCAGGGGATTTCCTGAATCAAGCTTGTAGCTTGTTTCCCCATTTCCTTTTATCGGATATTGATAGTCATCTCCTAGAGATACTTTTACAGGATAATTCTTTTCTTCAAGTCTTGACAGGTTTTTCTTTTGTCCCGTCATGTGCTTTGAAGCACCACTGTCGATAAGCCAAGTGTCCTCTCGAGGTGTTATAGATCCAGAGAGTGCAGAGAATAGTACATACTCTTTCGCATGCTCTTATCTTTCTTGCTTTATTTAAGGTCCTTCCTCTGCTTCTTCTTCATCCTCATCTTTAGCTAGATAAGCATGATGTATTTTGTTGTTGCTGATGCTCTTCTTATATTCTTGTCTGTTCATAGGACAAATTCTGGCAATGTGTCCTATCTTATCACAATGAAAACATTGAAAGCCGGAGTAGTCCTTACTTAGAGGACTTTCTCTTGTTATTTGGACTCTTTTGGGAGGTTGAGACTCCTTGTGGTTTCTCTTCTTGAAGTTATGTTGACTTCTTCTTCTTTTGGTATCAATGGCTAGGGATTGATCATCTTCCTTCAATAGAGCTTCTATGTTTGCCACTCTAGTCTCCTCTTGAATACAATCTTCCCATACAACATCAAACTTCAAGCTTTCCTTCTTGGCACACATCATCTGGATGAATGACTCCCAGGGTCTAGTGAGACCATTGAGGGCAGTCATAACCAACTCATCTTCATCAAGTTTGTCTCAAAGGGCTTCTAGTTGTTCCTTGAATTGGCAGACCCTTGTGAAGTAGTCCTAGATGGATTCTCCATGACTTATCTTGGTGCTCTTCAGTTGATCTCTTAGATTCATCTTTTTATTGATGTTTCTTCCTTCATACATTCTTGATAGGGAATCATACATTTCTTTCGGATTCTGCCTGGATGACACTTGAGGGATCAAGTGATCCTTGATAGAGTCATCAATAATCCTTTGTGCTCTAATCATATCCTTCTTGTGCTTCTCCTTAGCTTCAACTTCTTCAGGTTCTGCAACTTCATCTTTGATATACTTATCAAGATCATTCTCTTGGAGAATGAGGCCGATCTTGTATTTCCATGTTCGTAAATTCTTTATGCCTTCTAGTTTGTCCTCAAGCTTAGTGCTTGGGGCCATCTTGTGAGAAAGTCACAAAACATTGAAATTTTGCGGAATGAGAAACTGAACTTACCAAGAGATGTGCTTGACTGAGGCAAGTTGACTGGTGTGCTTGGTTTCTGGAGATCTCAAGTCTTCACCTTTCAAATCTGACTTGCAAGATTCAACACTGTAGCTTCCAGCAGTTTTCTGGTGCAGTTGTCCAACTAGGGTTTGACTTTCTGGGAGATCTCCTCCTCCAAAAACTTCGATCCTTGGTTCAGAATATGCGCTCTGGGAGGGCACAACTTTCCATACAAGCAGTTTTCCAAAACTCAAAATTTTTCCCGAAACCCTAATTTCTTGTCACGGAGAGAGAGAGGGATTTTTCTCTTGTGAAATCTGTCCTATTCAGGTTAGCTCTGATACCATTTTATAATTCCATATGCTAAGCTAGATTATCAACATTTAATTTCAATTTCATAAAAGCATATATACATGATCACTGAAAGAAACAGTATCACAAGAGCAACACACATATATCCTAGGAAAACCCTAATGGGAAAAACACAGCAAAAGCTTCCTCAATATAGATATCCCAAAAGATAAAAGGTAAAACCCAAAAATGATCCTCCTCCTTTTCCAGCTACAACTCTTTCTCTCTCTCTCTCTCTCTCTCTCTCTCTCTCTCTCTCTCTCTCTCGCTCTTATGCGCTACACAAGTGAGTGTGTGTGTCTCAAATGAGAGGCACCTCACTCTATTTATACTCTTTCGTTCACTTGACATTTAACCTAGTTATGTAGGCTCGAGTAAACTTAACTCAGTTATGTAGGCTTGAGTAGACATAACTGGGCTAACTTAATATAATAATATATTTCGGTGGGTACTAATGACCCGACTTACAATGGAGGGGAATTCCTCATGACTCTTAGTAATTCTCCTGATAGGAACATTGGGGTACAAAGAAATAAAAATGATTATCTCGATAGGAACACCGGGGACCAATAAAATACATTTTGAATATTCTTCGAAGTTACAATAATTCAACAACATGGGACTAACTCATTAGCAAAATCTAGATGCACTCACCCGATCATTTCTATATGTGAGATGCTTGAATAATTCTTCAATGTGGTCAATAGGTCCATGAAATTCTAACACTCTCAAACTTCGTTGTGAAATGGTAGAAGGAATCGAGGTGAACCCGGAATTGCTCAAGCAAAGCCATACTAAATCCCTTTGAAAGTTGAACCTAAAACACACTTTCCATGAGACGTTCAACAAACAGAAGATGTACCCCCTTAATTTTATTGTTGAATTCAGGTGGATTCTGACCTTTAGGGATGTCACCTCCTCATATGATACATAAGTCTGATCTGTACTCACAAAGCACATTCAATAAAATAAGTGGTCATATTACACATATAGAATCAATGATCTAAATATCATTTATTTAAATGTCTAGCGATTCAATAGATATGTGATCCAAGCAATAATGATAGTAGGGGAGAAGCAATCTTATCTACCTATTCCCCACGATTACAAAGAATTAATTCAAATCCTAAACTTACTAGCCTTAATAAATGCATGATGATCTCAACCCACATCCACTTCTAGGGCACCATTTTATGAGGCTGAAATGAAATAAAATAACATATGTTTGTTTGTTTCAGAATTTCAAATTTAAGAATATGTATAAATATAGTAAAATGTAGTTTTTTTTATAATTTCAAATTCTTTGTATATATGTGAAATTAATTTTGTTTGTATTTCTTTTTCATAATTTCAAATTCTTTGTACATATTTGAAATTAATTTTTGGAAAATAATAAATAATTATTTGATAATTAACTAATTTTTTTTTTACTAA
>LPNX010530861.1:0-11605 GCA_001517045.1 Pseudotsuga menziesii
CAATCTTTCTTGGTCATGACACTTAGTGTCTTTGGTCTATTCTAGACCTCTAAACCATGGAGTCTCTCCACATGGTTTGTCTCGGCTGCTAGGACTCCCCCTCCTACTAGCACCTTTTTCATTACCACTCAACCCGAGCTTTCCAAGACAGTCACATGTCCACATGCACCTCTAGGATGCTCTCATAGTCCTCACCTCCAGCGATACCTATATCCAAACATTGAATAGATTCACATGTTTAGTTTACTCTCATCAGTTTTATCTCTAAGCAAGAGTTTAAAACATCATAACCAAATCATATACACGTGCATATTCATAAGCAAAATAATCCAATACTTACCTGTATTGTGCGTTTCCTCGTTCGTCCACAGGATCCTGCTTTGCTTTACAAGCCTTGGGATCGCCTATGGACTCAGATGTTAGGTCAGCACGCCGGCTGCTCCACAACATCAAATAATTAATGTCCAGCCAGTACATAACCATGTCAACTGGGCTTAGAACTTTATCATGACCATTTCCAGGTCTAGGATCTACTATGGATCCTTAGGCATATCACAGCCCATCATACACTTATGTCAACAATGACATATACACTTATATCGCCATACACTTATACCAACATACACTTATATCAACATACACTTATATCAACCATTTACCTTTACCTTTACCTTTAGCCTTTCAACACAAGCAACACAAGCAATACAAGCCAACTCATTAGCATCATTGCTTCAAAAACTGTAATCGCATTTCATATCATTCACTATCAAATATTGAGACACCAGGAGTGCGTCCACTCCCCATAGTGTAATCAATATTGAAAACCCTTTCATGACTCAACATCGGAAAAGTGTGCACTCTCTTCCGGTGTGTGCCATGTAGGCCCTATTCATATTCAGGCAATCGGTCATCATGGAAATAAATCAAAACATATTCTGCATATGGAATTTAACAATTAAACATGCATATTCATAGCAAGAGTCACAGAACACTTATCCATTTTTCGTCGCAGTATGCCTTTATATCTGTTAGGCGCCGTCAAGTAGTTGGAAAAAACTGAATGCTAAGCTGGTGAGCTCGCTGTAGAGCTAGGAACACCTACACCAGAACTAGCCTGACTTCTAAGACACCCACACACACCCAGCACAAGGAATCAGTCCCTTCTCTGCTACTCAGTCCCTCAGGCCTTGCATTCCCTTGTAGTGCTATCCCGGGGTTGTGGAGAAGAAAGCCAGCCCTCTAGCTCTATCTGTGTGGTTTCCAATCACCGGGTTTAAGAAAACCAAGGCCCCATCCCTGTTTCCTGTTTACGTTTCATATCCACACATGTCTCACTGACATAATCCAACCATCTCACTCATGTTATCACCAAACATGCAGTGTAGATGAGACATTTTCAAAATGTCTAATGGAGTTTCACCCGAACCCCATTTCCAAGATAAGGGAAAACCTTCCCATGAAGCTTGGCTCTTGCAGGTCATCACTCATGATCTTCCTGTAGTGTGTACTCCTGACACATTCATCAAATAGCCAAACAGTCATTCGTTACCTGATACTACAATCCAAATTGATAGTTCCATAACCAAGCAATGACATTAGAGATCGAATTCAATAAGAATTTGTAATTCTATCTATTACAGAAATTGACTTGCTCAATTGTGGGTCTCTTGTAAGCAGCATTACTATGCCCATTATAATTTTATGCTTACTATCACAACATGAATACCCACTTACCATGTGTCCCTCCTGACACAATCTCACACAAGCCAACAATGATTAGTAGTCGTTAGTACTTCTTAAATCCGAAATCCACAATTCAAATTTAATCAACCCGTACCAACTAATTTTCACAACCATGAGACTTCTTCTCATAAATGGTAGATTCTGGCAGGGGTCAGGGACGTACCTCTCACTGTCATGCTCGAATAATCTACCTGAAACATGAGTTTCAAACATCCAAACACAATCTTATGCAAGCCAACAATGGCTAGTGGTTGTCAGCAATTTCTCAAATCCGAAATTCACAATTCGAATCCTAACAACCCATTATGCATACCATATGGTAGATTCATTCATTGGTCAGGATCTTACCTCTCAATGCCGTTTTTAACATAATCTACCTGAAACATAAGCTTCAACATCCAAACACAAGCTTATGCAAGCCAGTAGTGACTAATAGTTGTCAGCAATATTGAAATTCACAATTCAAATTTAACAAGCTCTTTCACATGGTAGATTCTGGCATTGGTCAGGGTCTTACCTCTCAATGCCATTCTCAGAATATTCTACCTGAAACATGAGCTTCAAACATCCAAACACTTGGTAAGTATGGATGCATATACTATCTCATTGCTATAACCATCACTGAAGCATTTTCAGAATTTATAAAATTCAAATACTTCAAAGGTTAGTCACTTCAGTGTTCTCAAAGCTCATTTACTTCATGCAATCATTATCATACTAACATTGCAAGGTATATTCACAGCATTCATGCAATTAAATGAAGTGGTTAGATACTCCTTACTCCACAAGCGTATCATTCATACCACCTTGCTCTTCAATAGAGCATTTCTGGCAGCCACTTGTTCATGACTATCTTGCATTCATAGCAACCTTCAAAACAGTCCTAGAATTATCATTAATTCACCATTTCAGTCATTAGTTAGTCCGCATACCACATGCATTCATCTCAATGCATTCATGCCATACATCACAACATTGCACCTACACTTATGCAATCAGTCATTCACACCCCTCATATGCATGCATTCAATGCATAACAACAAGATTCATAAAATCTTCTTAATGCATGTCCATTCAACGCTACCTTGCCTTGATTCAGGAATACTATGCATTCAACCATACCATGGCCTAACCATGACTACCTCATATAGGATGCATTACTATAATCAATCTCATTAACATATATAGGCATGACACCTTTCTACATTCCAATATTCACATGGTATGAGGTCTCTTACCTGGACCAATCCATGGAAATTGTCATAAGCGAACTCTTACCTACATGGGTCATACTCACACCCTTGACATGACCAATTTGGTTGGTCCTTTGCAGGAGATTGCAGAATTTGCTCACCAACTTTTGTTATGGACTCGTTGCCTTATCCCTTCTCCAAAGGGTTGCTGGTCTCATTCATCAGCATCAGCAACATGTTCATCCGGGTCCATGTCATTGTTGGTTTGTCCACTAACACCAACATCAAAACAATTATTATCATTAGTGGTTCACTATACATATATATATTCCAATATTCTTACCAACTATACAACATCCTATGCATGCAATACATATCCTCATGCATTTCAAGCATAAACTTAGGAGATGTAGTTATAATCAGCAAGATAAGGTCTAATGAAAATTTCCCTTTCAAACCCATCATATTCTCATGGAATTCATTTTCCACACAGCAGCTGGTTGACTTCATAGTCCTTGCTGCCCCTGGGCATGCAACTGTCCAGATTTGTCCACTTGATAACAGCGGCCATCATTAGCACTTTGCTACTTTATTCTCAGATTCTGGTCACTTATCCTCGTTCCCTACTGGATAATATTTCCAACGCCTATTCACACGCGTCATTCCAACCTCGGATGTGAAAACCACACCACTTCCAAGAATGAAGACTTTCACTTATCTCGGCACTTTCGTTACACTACTGCAATGTAGAATTTTCGCATTCTTCTAATGATCTCAGAACCATTTTGGCAGCTACATTTTCGGCATCCTTCTTGTCCCTTGTGAAAATCCCTCTGATTCAAACTCTTGCCCAAAACACAGGATTTTCCTTCTCACAAGAATGACTGTCTCAAGGGACGACGGGGGTCAAGGGGGCTTGCCCCCTTGTGGCTTCCCTGTGCCACTGCAGGGCGGGTCGAGGGCAGCGCCCTCGTTTTTTTTCTTTTTTGTAAAACTATGATTTTCACGCAATCTGGCGCATTAGCTCGCTGCCATTTTTCTCATTCTCAGCCCTGAAATTCACTGAAAAACAGCTCAAAATTTCACTGAGAAACAGTCAAAATCTGTTGGGAAAATCCCACCGAAAACACAAATTTTCCTTGTGCAGAATCGACTGTCGGCTGTCTCTCTAATCGGCTATCGGAACCATCATCTCGTCCGCTGAATCGGCTCCCAAACCGATCTCGCAGCCGCAGAATCGGCTCTTCAGAAGCCTTATCCCGTCCGCAACGGCGGCTCTCCGGGAGTTTCAACCCTTCTGCAACTGCGGCTCCCCGAAAGCTCCAACCTCCCGCAACGTCGGCTGACTTCACATCGGATGCTGAACCGCTTTTCATCTGCAACGGCGGACGTTTACTTCTTCAACTCTTCCGATCGAAGAACTATCTTTGAGCCTTAACCCTTTTTGACGTGTCGGTGATCGGGGGAATCTCCCATCGGAAGACTTAACCGTTTGGGCTTCCGCAATGGCGGACGAAAAAATTCATCAGTTCGCCCGCAACGGCGAACACCCACTTTGCTAGCCCTTCCGATTTGCACTTACGTCGGACGTCGGCGGACTCTCGGAACATCGGACGTCGGACAACTCTCGGAACATCGGACATTGGACAACTCTCCCTTCCGATTTCTCCAACACTTAGACAAATTTTCAAATTTCCAAAATTTCTTCCTTCGTCGGCAATCGGATGACTCTTGGATCGGACGCAGGATTGCTTCGCCGTCCGCAACGGCGGACAGGAGGCTTTACCAATCCTTCCACAACGACGGAAGTTCACTTCCTTCAATGGCCCGACCGTTCCATACTTAGCCGAATTTTTAACTTTTTCGCGGCTTTGGCGATCGGATGGATCTTCAAATCAGATGCAGGATCGCTCCGCCATCCGCAATGGTCGGAGGGGAAGATCGTTGTCTCACCCGCAAAGACAGAGGTTCACTCTGTGAACCCTTCCACAACAGTCGGATGGGAGACTTCAGCCATTCGCTCGCAATGGCGGATGGGAAGATCATGAAACCTTCCGAAACGATGAATAGAAACTTCTCCAGCTCATCCGCAACGGTGGAATTCCACTTCCTCCTGTGGTCCGGCTGCTCACACTTAGACCGAAATTTTCAAAATTTTCCCTTCGTCGGAAATCGGCTCCATTGCTGGATCGACGGCCGAATCCTTTTCACAGCCGCAACGGCAGACTGTCAAACACCGAATTCTTCCGCCACAGCAGAAGTCCCCCTACCAGACCCTCCGATGACCCGACTGTTCAAGCACTTGGGCGATTTTATTGAAGTTCCGGTCTGATTTCTGCTGGGAAAGAAGAAGTTCTGCATCTGTCCCTGCACTTTCATGGCCCATAGAGGCCCACTGCTGAAACCCAGAGCTCTGATACCACTCTGTAACGTCTCCTTCCATCAATCCAATGCAAGGAAGGAAACATTAACCAAAACTACCGAGCTTATTGGCAAAACTTAGACCCAGTCAATTTCTTTGGAAATGCAGGGTTAAATAACACTTGTGCATACCTATTCATACTCAACAAGCACAGCGGAATTAAACACTATGTATGCACACAGTCTCATCATGCAATCAACATGTAAACATCAGTCATTAATTAAGACATTGCAGAACATGGGATTAATATAACTCAATTAGTAAACACAACGGAATAACGATATTAACATACAAGTAGAAGGGGATGCTTCAGCCTATTTCCTTCAGGCAGAATAGTGAAACAATCACATAATAATCAATTCCATTCTCATGCTATGCACAAGCATCATACCAACTAACTTAAGATAATCATTTCATCCAAGTAACATGAGTAATTTAACGCACAGGGAAAACCACAGATGAACATCATTCAAACCACAGAGAATACTTATCTTTGAGATGAAGCTGTCAAACAACTGGCTATGTGAGAGCAACGTTCCACCCAACCATAGATCTCTGTCCAGCCTCTATTCTTTCATCCGAGAGATCACCCCCGAGCTGGGCTGTGTATCCACTAAGGAGGAACTGGATGGGCTCACTCACAGCCATGGGTTCACTCAAATGGTCATGCTAAGCCAACACCCAGTTGGGTTTATCAAGCATACAAGAAGATAGAGGAGGGTAATGTTAAGACAATGAGCTCAACAACAGAGCTACAGGCATCTCCAATGAACTCAATAGTCAGGCACCCACATTACCTACCACATTAAACACAAGGAAGGCCCCCTTCTCTGCTACACAGTCCCTCAGGCAACTCTTCCCTCCAGTTCTCTTTAGGATGGGCATAGAAAGGTCCAGCTGCTAGCTTCCTGAGATTTCAGCCTCCACTGGGTTTATCAAGCAAACTCAACCTCTGTTTCAACATCCACACTTGGATTTCTCACCATTCTGTCAACGAATAACTCAAATCCGTCACTGATTTTCTGGGCTGCAAAAACTGGGTTTTCCCATGGATTTCGAGGTAGCTAATGCTCCCAAATTCTCCCTAAGGTTCATACCTATGGATTCCCCATTGGATTTTACTGTCCAATACCAAATCTGGGCGTTTTTGGCTCTTCAAAACGTGGGTTTTTGCACAGTTGCGATTTCTGGTTTTTCACCCTGCCGAGAACTCGTTTTTGGATGGAAAATGATGCTGGGTCTTCCACAATGGAATGGGGATGAGGAAGAAGCAATTCCCAAGAAGTATAGTGACTTGTGGTACAAGAAAACAGAGCCCATACTCCACCATACGAATTTCTGGGCTTCCCATGCTCCATTAAAGTCATGGATTGTTTTCTTCAACCACTTCCTTACAACAGAGTTAAATGTCAACAAGGAAAGTCAAATGGGTTATCACAATGACATATGGCAGCTTATGGTTCAATCCCACAACCCCTTCACCACTTCCTAGTGGATACACATGGCCCCTTCTCATTCGTTGCTTCCATAGTCAGTTTTGGTATTTTATTGCTTGATGTTTATTTACATCATTTTTACAATGTTCCATGGCTAAATAGCACATGGGTAACATCATGCCCAATGCTTTTCCATTTTAAATAAAATATGAACATATACTAGCGGGGCCTTGGCCTTGAGCTCCACGCTAGGTATACATACATCACACAAACGGGGTCAAACCCGGGGCATTACATCAAGCCAAGTGCTTTTGTGTGGGGAACCTTGCTTAGTGCCTACAAAATTCATGGCAACATGAAGCTGGGAAAGCATGCTACAGAAAAGATGCTAGAGTTAGAGCCACATGAGTCTGCACCATATGTTCTACTGTCAAACATATATGCTTCAGAAAGCAGGTGGGATGATGTAGCAAGAGTATGAAAAATTATGAAAGACAGGGGGATAGTAAAGGAGCCAGGTCAAAGTTGGATTGTTCTCCAAAACAAGGTTCATGCATTCTATGTAGATGACAGATTGCATCCACAAACAGAAGATATTTACGCAACATTGGGGGAACTAATTGTTCAGATAGAGGCAGCAGGGTATGTTCCTCATACAAAATTTGCGCTGCATAAATTAGGGCAAGAACAGAAGGAAAATAAATTTCTTCTGTTTTCCACTGTTGAATTTCTTCTTGGGACAAGATAAAAGAAATCAAACACAGAGATCGGTTCCTCACCTCTATGGCTCTCCTGCTCAAGATATTCGTTCCACTAGGAACAGTGTTCATCTAGTAAATTCAACATAGTATCGCTTCTGCACAGTAAAACAACAAGAATCTTTTATTACAAATTGACACAATCTTAATCATTATCATCAAGTAGAGATAGAGATTTATCTTCCTAACTTACCTCAGCGTGTAAGGAATATTTCTAACCATCAATGTGGTCGTATCTTCTCTCAGAGGTGTGGAGCCGTTGATTATTTCCTTATCAACAGGAAGGGAGCTCCAACCGCGTCTCTTGAAAATAAAAATACTAAGAAAAACCCTAGGCATGGTGATTGGTGGTTTCTAGCTTATACCTTGAGCTTGTGTCATGTACTCTATTTTGAAATAAGCACATGTCACAAGATCAAGGAAAGCTAGCGACTGCTAGATTTTCTTCTAGCATAAGCATTTCCTTCTAGGATAAGAACACATAGTTATGCTAGAAGGAAAGCTAGCAGTCACTAGCTTTCCAATAGAAACATCATGTCCATGGTGATTGGTGGTTGCTAGCTTATACCTTGAGCTTGTGCCATGTGTTCTATTTTGAAATAAGCACACAACAAAAGATCAAGGAAAGCTAGCGACTGCTAGCTTTCCTTCTAGCATAAACACACATGCTTATGCTGGAAGGAAAGCTAACAGTCGTTAGCTTTCCAATAGAAAAACTCTGTCCATGGCGATTGGTGGTTGCTCGCTTATACCTTGAATTTGTGCCATGTGCTCTATTTTGAACGAATGCTAGCTTCCCTTCTAGCATAGAATTTTCTTCTAGCATAACCCACATGCTTATGTTAGAATGAAAGCTAGCAGTCGCTAGCTTTCCAATAGAAAACCCTGGACATGGTGATTGGTGGTTGCTAGCTTATACCTTGAGTTTGTGCCATGCACTCTATTTTCAAATAAGCACATGGCACAAGATCAAGGAAAGCTAGCGACTGCTAGCTTTCCTTCTAGCATAAGCATTTCCTTCTATGATAAGAACACATACTTATGCTAGAAGGAAAACTAGTAGTCGTTAGCTTTCCAATAGAAAAATCATGTCCATAGTGATTGGTGGTTGCTAGCTTATACCTTGAGCTTGTGCCATTTGCTCTATTTTGAAATAAGCACATGGGAAAAGATCAAGGAAAGCTTGCGACTGCTAGCTTTCCTTCTAGCATAAGCATTTCCTTCTAAAATAAACACACATGCTTATACTAGAAGGAAAGCTAACAGTCGCTAGCTTTCAATTAGAAAAACCCTGTCCATGGTGATTGATGGTTGCTAGCTTATACCTTCAGCTTGTTCCATGTGCTCTATTTTGAACGAATGCTAGCTCTCCTTCTAACATAAACATTTCCTTCTAGCATAACACACATGCTTATGTTAGAAGAAAAGCTAGCAGTAGCTAGCTTTCCAATAGAAAAACCCTGAGCATGGTGATTGGTGGTTGCTAGCTTATACCTTGAGCTTGTGCCATGTACTCTATTTTCAAATAAGCACATGGCACAAGATCAAGGAAAGCTAGCGACTGCTAGCTTTCCTCCTAGCATAATAATTTTCTTCTAGGATAATAACACATACTTATGTTATAATGAAAGCTAGCAGTCGCTAGCTTTCCAATAGAAAAATCATGTCCATGGTGATTGGTGGTTGCTAGCTTATACCTTGAGCTTGTGTCATGTGATCTATTTTGAAATAAGCACATGGAAAATTATCAAGGAAAGCTAGCAACTGCTAGCTTTCCTTTTAGCATAAACACACATGCTTATGCTAGAAGGAAAGCTAACAGTCACTAGCTTTCCAATAGAAAAACTCTGTCCATGGTGATTGGTGGTTGCTAGCTTATACCTTGAGCTTGTGCCATGTGCTCTATTTTGAACGAATGCTAGCTTTCCTTCTAGCATAACACACATACTTATGTTAGAAGGAAAGTTAGCAGTCACTAGCTTTCCAATAGAAAAACCTTGGGTATGGTGATTGGTGGTTGCTAGCTTATACCTTGAGCTTGTGCCATGCACTCTATTTTCAAATAAGCACATGGCACAAGATCAAGGAAAGCTAGCGACTGCTAGCTTTCCTTCTAGCATAAGCATTTCCTTCTAGGATAAGAACACATACTTATGCTAGAAGGAAAGCTAGCAGTCGCTAGCTTTCTAATAGAAAAATCATGTCCATAGTGATTGGTGGTTGCTAGCTTATACATTGAGCTTGTACCATTTGCTCTATTTTGAAATAAGCACATGACAAAAGATCAAGGAAAGCTAGCGACTGCTAGCTTTCCTTCTAGCATAATCATTTCCTTCTAAAATAAACACACATGCTTATACTAGAAGGAAAGCTAACAGTCGCTAGCTTTCAATTAGAAAAACTCTGTCCATGGTGATTGATGGTTGCTAGCTTATACCTTCAGCTTGTTCCATGTGCTTTATTTTGAACGAATGATAGCTCTCCTTCTATCATAACACACATACTTATGTTAGAAGAAAAGTTAGCAGTCGCTGGCTTTCCAATAGAAAAACCCTGAGCATGGTGATTGGTGGTTGCTAGCTTATACCTTGAGCTTGTGCCATGTATTCTATTTTCAAATAAGCACATGGCACAAGATCAAGGAAAGCTAGCGACTGCTAGCTTTCCTTCTAGCATAAGAATTTCCTTCTAGGATAATAACACATACTTATGTTAGAATGAAAGCTAGCAGTCGCTAGCTTTCCAATAGAAAAATCATGTCCATGGTGATTGGTAGTTGCTAGCTTGTACCTTGAGCTTGTGTCATGTGATCTATTTTGAAATAAGCACATGGAAAAATATCAAGAAAAGCTAGCAATTGCTAGCTTTCCTTCTAGCATAATCATTTCCTTCTAGCATAAACACACATGCTTATGCTAGAAGGAAAGCTAACAGTCGCTAGCTTTCCAATAGAAAAACTCTGTCCATGGTGATTGGTGGTTGCTCGCTTATACCTTGAATTTGTGCCATGTGCTCTATTTTGAACGAATTCTAGCTTCCCTTCTAGCATAATCATTTCCTTCTAGCATAACCCATATGCTTATGTTATAATGAAAGCTAGCAGTCACTAGCTTTCCAATAGAAAACCTTGGACATGGTGATTGGTGGTTGCTAGTTTATACCTTGAGCTTGTGCCATGTATTCTATTTTCAAATAAGCACATGGTACAAGATCAAGGAAAGTTATCGATTGCTAGCTTTCCTTCTAACATAAGCATTTCCTTCTAGGATAATAACACATAATTATGTTAGAAGGAAAGCTAGTCGTCACTAGCTTTCCAATAGAAAAATCATGTCCATTGTGATAGGTGGTTGCTAGCTTATACCTTGAGCTTGTTCCATGTGCTCTATTTTGAAATAAGCACATGTCAAAAGATCAAAGAAAGCTAGCGACCTCTAGCTTTACTTCTAGCATAAGCATTTCCTTCTAGCACAAACACACATGCTTATGCTAGAAGGAAAGCTAACAGTCACTAGCTTTCCAATAGAAAAACCCTTTCCATGGTGATTGGTGGTTGCAAGCTTATACCTTGAGCTTGTGCCATGTACTCTATTTTGAACGAATGCTACCTTTCATTCTACATAAACATTTTTTTCTAGCATGTCACACATGCTTATGGTAGAAGGAAAGCTAGCAATAACATCTTCAAAACTCTAATTTATCTCACTTTGTCGACTTTCACATATTGCTTGCTAAGAGCCAAAACTACAACTAATTTCAAAATTGAAAATAACATGTTCAAAACTCTAATTTATTGCTGCAAGGTTGATAAACCTCACCTCTTGCTTGAACAAATGAGTAGGTATTTAATTTCAAGATATTTAATGCCCATCCTTTCACCTTAATGTTACGTTGAATCTCGTCTCCCAAATTCACTTCCATTATGTTTTAGTATTCTATACTTATAATCTTCAAGAGAGATGAGATATAAGAGGTACTGTATCTTATTTATACCCATCATTCCAACATCTAACGAAACAACCTTATTTTCTTTAAAATGTACTAAAATACTAA